>OMNN01051700.1:0-23721 GCA_900302755.1 Chromis chromis | reverse complement strand
TACAATTAGGTCAACCAGTTATTAACTCCAAGGGTTCACATACTTTTTCCATGAGCACTATGAGGTTTTTATGGTTGTTCTCAATAAAGACATGAAAAATCAGAATTGTTTTTGTGTTATTATTTTAGGCACATTATATTTGTCAATACCCTTGACTTAGATGAAGATCAGATCACATTTTATGACAAATTAATGCAGAAAACCATGAAATTCCAAAAGGTTCACATGCTTTTTCTTGCCACTGTATCTGAGATATGATAATGTTAAACTTAAATAGTGTAGTAGATTGCTTAGGCAGAAAAATACAGCAACTTATATTTGACAAGGACATAATTTGCCAAAGGTTATAGAAGAATGATTAAATTGCGTTCCTATGATGAGACGTATATTCCTTACACCAATAACATGCAAAACAGAAAACAAATGAAACCAATTCAATATGAAAAATTAAAAATGGCCATTGTAAAGTATGTATGAAAATATAATTGTTGCAGATATTCATGAAATGGTGGGAGGATATTAAAAATGTTGTATGTAGAAAAGCATTTTTCTGTTGTGCCTGTAAAAATGCCACCGTCTGTATTCATTCAGTGGGCTGAAATAGTTTATAGGTCGTTTTTTGATTCCACTAAGCTTAAGAAAAGCATCCCTGTGAGTGAAGAGAGGTCCTCCCCTTCAGGGCAGGGGCAGGTTCTCTACAGGATTCATTGTGTCACCTTCCCTCATGTTGGACGGACTCGACAGTGCGAGTGAATAAATAAGACGGAGTGAATGTCTTCTTTGGCTTTCCTCCATCCTGTAGAAGACTCAGCTCAAAGGCATTCCTTCTCCATTGCTGCCCTAGCAACACGATCCAAACATAGGACTGGTTTATTATGGGATTTGATGGCACCCCATTGAAGTGGCCAAATTCTTTGACTCTCTCTCACACGCACACCACTCTTGATTATGTCTCTTGCCCGATATGTGTGTAATTGATAGACGGAGATGCAGTAGTGGAAGAAGCACTTCAATAAAAGGAGCATTACTAGCGTCGCAACCTGAAGTGTAGCACAAGCAGTTCAAATTTAATTCAAGTTCAAAATCTAAGATGTATGTAAAATGTAGAAAATCTTAAAATCTAAAATGTAGGCAAGACTTTATTGGTAAACTTCTTCTCATGATCACTGTGTAAAATGGATCCTGTTGCTTTGTGTTCCACTATAAATGCTGGACTGATTTCCACCTGGTGATCAGTAAGGTCATTTTAATGTTTAATGATATGTCCTGATTTATTTTTATTTTTTTTTATTTTGTATTGCAAATCAGAATGTGAAAAGTGACGGATCACTTAATTTATTAAATAAATGTGGTAAGGCAAAAGGTATTTTATAATATTTGCCTCTGTATTGTAGAGGTCTAGAAGTATGAAGGGACAAAAAATGCAAAGTGTAAGTATCTTGAGTAAATGTACGTGGTTTCTTTCTATAGGGACGTAGTTGATCCATCACAGGAGAAAAATGGAAAAGAACTCTTGGGAGGGTGGATGGTCATTAAAACAATTATGTCCTCTTCTTTTTTTTTTATATATATATTTGGCAGTTTTATCAGACTTTTTTTCAATTCCTAAAGTGATTTGTCAGCCATCAAATTAATGAGACCACAGAGGTCGAGCCGAGTCTTTTGTACGGGTGAGCACTCCTGATTGTTTTGCAGGAACAGTTTGATTTGGCCAAGAGAAAGTAATGTTGTGAGGCCCCAGCAGTTCGTCTTTGTACTTTTGCCAGTGCACAGCGCAGCAGCAGGAAGTGACCTGCATGACACAGCAACCTCGTCCTCTGAGGCAGGTTCATAAACACAGCCACTCCCCAGGGGGTGCCTGTAAATTTATTTCTTCGTGATCTCACAGCGTCTGACTTGCAACCTGTAGATAACAGCTGGTGGAAAAATGTTGTAAAAATGTAATGATGAACGTTACCGTGTTTCCATCTTCAAGCCTTGTGCACATGTCTTGTCTGTCTTTTGTTGTACTCTCTGGCTCTTATACGTAACTTTTAATCTGGCTATCTCCCTCCTAAACTCTCAATCCATTTCTTTATCATCTGATTTAAGTGTTTTAGTCAGAAATTTTTACGTAGCGCTGTTCAAAACAGCCGTTTTATTAAATTTAATGTTCATAATACTCAGCATGAAAACAGCAAGTCATGCACAGTTTATAAAATGGAAACAGATAAAAAATTCTGATTAATAAATAAAACTAATAGTGTAGTTTATGATAAGCAGCAACTTACACCACTCCACACTAGTTTTTAAGTGGGGCGCAGACTCATCTGACCTGACAGTGAGCAGAAAAGCATAATGTGCCTTTGTGTTGATTGTAGGCTGTAGGACAGGTCTGAGTCATATTGGTGCAGACTAATTGGTTATAAGTTTAGAGATATAAGAGGGTGCTATACCATGAAAAGCTTTGAATTGATCTGGAGGATGGTGAGCTACTTCTAAAAGATTCAGGAAGCCAGTGTGACTGGACCAGTATACAGGTTTGTTTAGTGGCTGCTGCATTCTGAACCACTTGAAGCTGAGCAGTAAAATAAGGTGAAACAAAGTGTTTAAGTAATCCAGATGGGAGAAGATTAAGCACAGATCATTTGCACTACAATGTTCTTAAGCAACACCGTTACAAAATATGTGAAGTAACCAGTTACTTAATTATGCCTCGGGCATAGTTTAGTCATGTAAGGTTTGTGAAGTGTTGGTGGCATTATATGATATACAGTTTGACTCATACACAACAGGGCAGGGCAGTTTGCTAGTTGGCGAGCTGAGTGTAATAACATTTTTGCTTTTGTCTTTCAGACGGGTTCCCTTCAGGTTCTGTCTCAGCAGATACTGGTGGACTGCTCCTGGGGTTTCGGTAATAACGGCTGTGATGGAGGAGAGGAGTGGAGGGCGTATGAGTGGATTATGAAACACGGAGGCATTGCCACAACTGAAACCTACGGAGCCTATATGGGAATGGTGAGATGATTCATCCCTGATAACTATGAAACGGCACTGAAACACATTATGGTCCTTTTTCTTAGAGGATGGATTTTATAATGGGTGAGAAACTGAAACAACTTTGAAAGTTTTGGAACAAAATTGAAAGTTGATTTGACATTTCAACTGAGGCAGCAATACTCTTGAATCCCACAGATACAATTTGCATCCATTTTCACATCCTTTATTCTCAGTTCACTCATGAAGTGCTCACTAGTTTAGTGCATATCTAATGAAACTGACCTTTCCAACGCTGCCATTTCCTTTTCTGTTGGTGAGACAAAAAATGTAAATTTACATTCAAATGTAATCATGGTTTTACATACAGTCCTTCGTCCATCTCCACACCCATTACTCTTGTTTCAGTTACTCCTGAATTCATCATTGCATATATTGGGAACACATACCACAAGGAGTGGAACCTTTGTAATTACACTTGATACATATTTGTACACATAGAAGTAATGATATCGTTCCTGTTGCTTCACAAGATAAACTTACACTTTCTGATGATATTAGTCGTTTCTCTGTGCGACAAATCGCTGTCAAGTAATCCAGTTTTGAAATTTCAGCAAATGTCTGCTTTGTCACCGACATAGGGCTGACCTTGAAAGCGCTTCGAAATGTCTGTAGATGTGATTAAGCGCTTCACAAATTAAAGTTGATTGATTGATTGATTACATCCCACTTTCTATGGAAAATAAACAAAAAATAATGTATCTGCTTTTCATTTCATTGATAACAAGCATGTGTTTAAGTAGGCTACTATTTCCATCAGACACCAAACATATTTTTTTTCGAATTCCTCAGTCATACAGTATCCCACCATCCTGGTTATGATATTGTCAGATTCCAGACAATGTCCCCTGCACAAGTATGAAAAGGTGTAACTACTGCCATCATTTATGTTGAGAGATGCACATGAAAACATCTCGGTTTAATAATAGGCTTTTTTTTCTCCTTCATATGAAGGCTAATGTAAAAAATGTATTGTCATATCAAATGACCTGACTGATTTGAAAAAAAGAAGCCACAGCAGCATGTGGCGAGCACTTATAATGATAATGAGATAACTGCTTAAAAGTAAAGGAAATTACCCTGAAAATAGCCCAGGGCTCATAGGGTTAAACGACTACTGGATTTACAAGTTTCTATGAAATGTGATTCCAACAGTCTGCTCCTCATTATGGTTTGGAAAAAACACATTTAGGCACGTTGAGACACTTTCCCACCAGTACAGTGCAGCTCTGTATTGTGGCACTGAAGCCACTTTCCCCTTCAGGTTCACAGTCAGCCTAACAAACAGGCAAACAAGCCTTTTACAGCTTCTAAAAGAGTGTAGTTGATACTCCATTATCAGATAGTTCAGTTGGCTGAATTCATTGATTTTCTTAGAGAACTTAAAAGAATGGATTTGCTTTCTTTGTATCAGAGTTTTGTGCCTGTTTGGCCCAGTGTTAAAGCTCTGTCTGGCGCTGGTGTTCAGACTTTGTTTTGGTCTTCTGTGTCAGAACTATAGCACTTTAGTTAGAACTATATAACTGTTTGTGTTTTTATTTCTTAATGTCCTCTGTATGTACATAAACTTGGCCACTGTCTCTGAACTCCAGGTCTGACCTGTTTTTCTCTCAACAGAATGGATTTTGCCACCTAAACTCATCCCAGCTTACTGCACATATCCAGAGCTACACTAACGTCACATCAGGTGATGCAGAGGCCCTTAAGCTAGCTCTCTTCAAAAACGGGCCGGTGGCCGTCAGTATTGACGCTTCACATCGATCATTTGTTTTCTATAGCCATGGCGTCTATTACGAACCTGCTTGTGGTAAGTTCACACCTCAGTGGCACTCATGCGTTTTACAGCAGTGTTTCTCTGTCTACAGCTGAACACGTTTGGTTTACTTTTCAGGTAATACCCCAGATGATTTGGACCATGCTGTGCTTGCAGTGGGATACGGCAGCTTGAATGGGGAGCCATACTGGTTGATAAAGAACTCTTGGTCCACCTACTGGGGCAATGACGGCTACATCCTCATGTCTATGAAAGATAACAACTGTGGTGTTGCCACCGATGCTACATATGTTACACTGTCATAGATGGTGCTCCTGTCCCCTCCGTATATTGCTGGATGTTAATGCTGTTAAGTTTCTGTTGATGCCACTTTACTTTTTAAATAAAACTTAAAAACTTAAACTGAGTGCCTGAGACCGAGTGACACTTAATGTTGTATTAATCACGATGCAGTTATTGCATCAGGTTGAACTGCCTGATAATAATGTTTTAAATGTTGCTGTTGAATAGTGTTTAATTGAACTGTGATGCTGCACAGCTCACATACAAAACAAATCCACTTTTTAAAACAATTTTATTGCTGGAGGCACATAGACATGGTGCCTTCATTTTAATTAGACAAAGTACATATTATGAAACATTTCCATTTGTTTTTTTGTTTTTTAGAATTTGTTGTATTCAAATGCACTGGACAAAGAATCATTGCAATAAAAATCTGAAATGTTTTCCATTGCGGTCTTCGATGACATCTGTGATTCATCTAACGTAACCACATGCTGCAGCCAGCAGAAAGGCATGCTTTCTGAAATCCATGCACTGGAATAACTGGTCACTGTGTAAACCTCTACATTTCTTTTTTATGCATTCAGAACATACTTTCCCTAAGTTTCTTTGCTAATGGAATAAGAGACTCTGTAGAAATCCAAATCCTTTTACCTGAGTAACAGTACAGCTTTATAGTAGCATATTACATGACCTGTGCTTCTAGTACATGCCCGCACTTTCTTCAGTGCATCACTAGTTCATATACACAATAACAGTCCTTAAACACTTGTAAAACGTACATTTTTCCAGAGTGAAGTCATCATAGCCACAGTCAATTTGAGCATACTTCAGTATAATAAAAGAAGAATAAACCCCTACAAACTGCTAAAACCAAGTTTCTCTTTACATGCTGATCAGTCACATCCCACATTTTCCATACAAAACTAAACTAACTACAGCAGTCTAACAAAAGGCTGCATTAGGCATAACAAAATTAGCTAGTACATGCAATCTTACTTGAATAGTTCAATTTTCCTTGGCTTGAGAACATATAATAAAAGATGAGGCATTGGTTTACAATTCAGCATTAAGATACAACAAACGTATCCCAGAGAAAGTTCAGACACTTTCATATAAAAATATTTTAGGAGTTTTTATGAAATGCACAAAATGTAATAAATCTTTAAGTCCTGAAAAATCCAAAATATAGCTCAACAGGACTGTGAGTACTGCATTAGAGAGAAAGTGGCAATCTGTTCAGTTTCCTATCCATCTTTATTCTTAAAATCAGTACAGATTTAGAAAGTTGTATGTTTGGACCCAATATATATATAAATATAAACCAACCAGCCAAAACATTAAAACCAATAACAGGTAAAGTAACTTGACCATCTTGTCACAGTGGCACATGTCAAGGGCTGGGATATATTAGGTAGCAGGTGAACAGTCAGTTCTTGAAGTTGATGTGTTGGACTTGGGAAAAGTAGGCAGCGTGAGGTTCTGAGTGACTTTGACAAGAGCTAAATTGTTATAAGTAGATGGCAGAGCATCTCCAAACAGCAGGTCTTGTTGAGTGTTCCTGGTATGCAGTAATTAGTACCTTCTCTGTGCTCACCTGTTTAAGTGGGTTACAGATGGTTCAATTCCAACCCATGTTTTACTGCATGTCGCTCCCCCTCTCTTCTCCCTACATTTCTGGTCTGTACAATAAAGGCCAAAAGTCCCCAAAAAATTGGACAAAACTGGCTCATGGGCACCTACTGTAAGGTTCATAGATGTACGTGTGGAGCAAAGGCTGGCCCATGGTGTCCCACAGAAGACCTACTATCGAACAAATTGCAAAAAAAACAAAAAAACATTAATGCTGCTATGATAGAAAGGTGTCAGAACACAGTGCATTGCAGCTTGCAGCATATGGGGCAGTGTAACCACAAATCGGTTGGAGTGTCCATGTTGACCCCATGTCCATTGCTGAAAGCATGTGGAGGGCTGGATGTGTGATCTGGTGAAGAGATTGCAGCAGGATGCACTATGGGAAGAAGGCGAGCTGGCGAAGGCAGTGTGATGCTCTGGGCAATGATCTGCATGGAAACCTTTGGTCCTGCAATCCATGTGAATGTTACTTTGCCACCTACATATGCTGTTATAGACTATGTAACCCCTTCAACAGTATTCCCTGATGGCAGTGCTCTCTCTCAGCAGGATAAAACTCCCTGCCCCACATTGTTCCGAAATGGCTTGATGAAATAAAGAGTTCAAGGTTTTGACTTGGCCTCCACATTTCTCAGATGTCAATTCGATAGCATCTGTGGGATGTGCTGTAAAAACAGGTCATTACAACTTCCAGGACTTAAAAGATCTGCTACTGACATCTTGGTGCCGATACCACAGGACACCTTCTGGGGTCTGTGGAGCCCAGGCCTCGTTGGTTCACAGCTGTTTTTGGCAGCTCAAGGTGGACATATACTACATTAGACAAATTATTTTAATGTTGTGGCTGATTGGTTTATACAAATATACAATCTCTGTGTCTAAGCAAAGGGGAACTACTTAACCAGTGTCCCCACATATATAAAATATATCAAACCACTTGTCAAAATTGAAACAACTGAGTAAACATCTGGGGGAAGATCATGTTTGGCTTTTTTGCATAGAGTTTATAACCAGATCCTGATATGTACTTGCATAGAGGATGTTATGGTAAATAGTATATCAAGTATCAGAGTTGCGGCAGTATAATGTGTGAATAGTGGAACAAGTTCAACCTTTTACACACTGTTAGGTCTGGCTAGCTGGATGTTGTAGCCCCTGCTTCTCCGTGCTGCTTGCTGACTGGTTAACATCTTCATGTATGTCAGGGTTGTCCTTGGTTGGAGGTGACCTGCTGGAGACAAAACACCAAGTAGACACAGCTATCTTAACACCAGAATAGAGTGAGTTATTCTATCCTGTTTAAATAGTTGACTGAACAAAGAGCCCGAAAGAGACTGAGATTACGCATAAACTGTGAGTACTTTTGTATTTTACTTAAGGGCAAACATTCTACTCGTCTCTCTCTGGTGAGGAAAACACAGTTTCATTGACCTTAAATTGTACTTTGTTTAACAGTCTGACCAACATCTGAAAATTAAAGTTCCATCCAGAAGCCACATGTTAGTACCTGATGTCCCACTTTTCTACATCCTCCACTGTGTCAGGAAGAGGCATGCCAGCAGTTTCGGGCAGTGCCAGGGCCAAGAGGGCACCTATAAGTGAGCAAGTGCCGAAGATGAGGAGGGGTGCAGCAGGGCTGTGGTTGAACAGCATGTTGGCAATGGGTGCTAACATACCGCCCATCCTTGCAAACATGCAGGATGCACCGATTCCTGTTTGCCTGTCGGTACACCAAGGAAACAAAGTTGCAGGAATGTGTATTTGGAAAAAAAGGGAAATAATTAAGAAAAACTCAAGTCATACCTGAGCACAGTGGGGAATATCTCAGCAGTGTATACGTAAATGACAGCAAAGGAAGCTGATATACCAAACTTCCCCACCATGGCAAGACCTGTCAGGACATAGTGTTGATCTACAGACAGAAGAAGGAAAATTAGAGTGTCAGTTCTTTGAGGATTAAAAAAGCTCAAAGAACTGTGTCTGAGTTCCCATTCCTTTTAGAACAAATACACAGTGATCGTTATACCAGCAGGGACAGCGAGCATGAACAGACAGGCGAGCCCTCCAACAGCCAGGAAGCCACTCTGGGAGAATCGGCGGCTCCAGGGCAGGAAGACAAGGACCAGAGAACGAGCCGGGATCTCAACCAAACCGAACACAAACTGGGTCAGGTAGAGGTTCGTCCCCAACCTGGACACACCCAGTGCGAAGCCATAATACACCAGCACATTCACAAACCTGGGGTTGCAAACAGAAGGGATAGAGTGTGAAAGGGGATGGTAAAAGGAGTAGAGAATTTATTTATTTCCTATGTCAACATGACAAATGCAACTTACCAGATGTAGAACAAGATAAGCGATCTCTTTCTCATTTGAGTCGTCCGTACAAGATCCACTGCCGAGTAATTTTGCTTCCCTCCAATTAAAATGTCACACTTCTCAACCTGATGCAAATATGGATACACAAGTAAATCAGAAACATCAGTGTAAGGCTGGTGGCCGTTCGTATTTTTTAACTTGTAAGTAGATCTCATTAAAGACCAATGCAAACAATGAACTGATTAGATATTAGGTGTATTGTCAAGGACTATCTTGTTGTTTAAAAGCAGTTTGCAGAAAAATGAGCCACACAGTTCCTTTATTACATACACTGGGTACTGTATGTTGTTCATGTTGTGCACCATCCTTCTGCCACAGATATCAGTGCATATTGACTGGAAAGAAGATCATCCCAAATAAACACACTTGTTACTCCTGTTTGAGGAGTATTTAGTTAAAACTACAGCAACCAGCTGCTTTAGTCATCCTGAAGCTACATTTGTGTGTCAGGAATAGTCAGGAACAAGAAAACGGGGAAGGACTTCAGTATGAAAACTCCTGAGCATCACAGACAGCGAGGCATAGTTGGAAAGTGAGGGATAGACTAAAATATTCTTCGTTATGGACAGCATGTTGGTGCAGAGGTTGCTTCACAGCAGGAAGGTTCTTGATTTGAACCTGCTGGTCAGCATGTGTTCTTCTCTGGCCTTCTCCCACATTCCAAAGACATGAATGGTAGGTTGACTGGTAACTGACTGGTTGTTGTAGGCTCGTCTCATTTCTCTGTTTTGTGACCCCAAATAAATTGCGGCACATCATCTGCAAAGATATCTCATTTCCTAAAATGCATCTTGAGGTGAGAGGAAGCTTGTCGGAGGAGTGATGAGTAACAGGTGTATCCTTGGTGGAAGTGTAGAAAAGAGGCATAACACACAGATAAAATATACAAACTATGGCAGGAATAGGTAATCTTCATTTTTATATTTTATCTGTGTGTCATGCCTTCTTAATATTTCCAGCACATGTGCATGTGTGTGTGTGTGGTAATTTAAAAATAAAAATGGATGACACCCATACATTCTTGTCACATTATTCCACATCCACGTGAATTGAATTATAACTAAATATATTGTATCCTGTAAGTTAACATTAACATTGTTCTGCTCATCTGATGATGCAGCTGTGCCACATTTCAGATTTAGCTCTGAAGCAAGGATGTCTCAGTTTGGGAAATGCCAGTTGCTTTGTTGCCTCCTCTGCTTGCATCTCTGGTAGGAGGGAGGAAGATGTGAGGAGAGGAACTGAGGATGTACAAACTGAGAGATGAGAAGAGGTCTCTGTGTGTTAGCCCTGTGATGGACTGGTAACATGCCTTGTGTTTATACCACTTCTTCCCCAATGTCAACTGGGATAGACACCGAGACCCTCTCCGGAAAAAATATAAAGTGATATATCTAATGAATGGATGTACTGACAGTTGGGTACATCCCTTTCATGGGATTTGTTGACTGTAATTAAAATATACAGTAACACCTAACTTATTCTTTTAAAGGAATGTTTTCAAAAGGTCTTTCTGCATCATGCTACACACATTGAATCCATTTTAACAGCTTATCCAGCATGACTGTGTAAAATACAGAGAGGCCCACCTGAACAGTAGGAGGTAAGACCTTGCCGTTAACAAGTGCTGCTTTGCGGAGGAGTTCGATGGCCTCCTCTCTCCTGTCTTTGGTCAACAACCATCTGGCAGACTGAGGGACCACCCTGATAGGAGGTAGAGAGAGCATGTAGCAAACAGCGACAAAAGAAGAAATGTGTAAAGGATAGAGTGGACAGAGGCAAGAGAGTGGTAGAAATAAGGCCAGAGGAAGAAATGAGCATCACAAAGAGTGCATTCATGTATGAACACACAGTGGATCTAATGTTCAGATGTCAGTTGAATTTCCCACCAGATATAGAAGACAAGTAGGAAACCCGGGGCTGATATCGCGAGCTGCAGTTTTCTCCAGTCTCGTATGAGATATGCAACACCTGCTAGCAGCATATAACCAAAACCAAAGGCAAAATCAGTGATGATCCCAGCCAGCATTCGCTTCTTAGTGCATGTCCACTCAGTACCTGTAGGAGAGGAGAGGAGAGGAGAGGAGAGGAGAGGAGAGGAGCAATCATGGGTTTTAGGTTTAACGGAGGTGCTGGTTCGGGGCTTTTAGGTTGAGGAAAGCGACAAGGGTTTTGCAAAAGCAGCATTAAAATAATGCATTTGCAGGTCTGATGAATAAGTGAAAATGAGATGAGTGCAGCTGTGCCTGCTACTAACATCATTTCCCATATGTGACAAATATCTTCCTTTCATAAAGCCAACCTATATTACATTTTCATTGAGTGTATCCTTGCTATCCAGTGCAAAGTGCGTTCCTCCAACCTGTTAATTTTTCAGATACAACACCGTGGTCAATACAGTCAATTACTGTATTGTCAATTACTCACTTTCTTGCCAAGAGTTAAATTAAAGGATTGATACTGCTCTCATTTGTGTAAATATAAAACCTCCAGCAGCAGCCAATTAGCGTAGCTTAGCATAAAGACTGGAAACGGGGAAACAGCTAGCCTAGCTCTCACTAAAGGAAACACAAAACACTCACAAGGGCTCAGTAATACACATGTTATATCCTGTTTGTTTAATCTGTGCAAAAAATGAAGTGTAAAATATCTTGTTGTCGAGGCGCATTGACTTTCTGGGAAACCAGGAAACAACACTTAACTAACTGCTGGCTGGAACTTTATATTTAGCACTCATGGATATAGAAAATGGATGGACATGAGAGTGGTATCGATCTCTCCATTTAACTCTCTACGAGGTTGAGTGTATTATTAAAAAATGTCAAACTATTTCACTAGGTTTGGTAACATTGGTAACGTTTTGCTTTAGTCTGATGGGCTTTGAGAGCTAATAAAAAGCTAGAAAAATTGTAATGGCAACCCTCCAACTTACACTAAACTACACTACACTGCAACCTGTTTAAAGTACATTCTTGTTCTAATTGCTTCTCCTAATTATTCTTTTTCACAGTTGAACACCCCTGCAGTGATCCCATATCATGTTTGTGTTTGAGTGTGTGTGCGTTTGGTTAGTACCAAGCACAAAAGCATTGATGATGACTCCAGATATTGTGGTGCCAACTACAAAACGAAGAATCACATAGACTGGGAAGTTTGGTGCAAAAGCTACAGCGACTCCGAACACCGTCTGGAGACCGATGGACAGCAGCATGACGAAACGCCGGCCGTACCTTGCACAGAGAGAGAAGAGATGGACATGAGTTTGCTCTCTACGGGAAAACAAGCGTGAATTATTAATACATCTCAATGAGATAGACGTGGAAATGAATACTGATCGGCTTGGACATGAGAGTATTATGAAGAGTGTCAGCTTACAGATGAATGCACAAAAGTCTATCGTGGAACAAAGAGGAAAAACGTTAACCTGTAATTCTGGTTGTAGGACACGTTGCTATGAGGAAGTGCATGTTTGTCTGGATCAGTAGTCACTAGATGGACCAACAGGTGCAGCAGAAACATGGCTCAGCAAAACCTGTATTCTGAACAGGATCCACTACACTGATAACTTCAGTGTTTTCTGGGGTCACAACCATCATTCCAAGGCTGATGTGGAGTTGACGTATGTATTGGTTGACATCCATCAGACCTAAGATGATGCACCCTGATACAGTAGACTCTGTACCACAAAGATAACCAGCTCATGGATCTTGTAATTACTTCCTCTACCTTTTGGTTATACACAGATAAAAGGGAAGCACAGTGTCCCTTCTCCATTTCTACTTCTTCAACCATAGATCTCTTGAGTGTGACGACTAATTTCACTCTGATCATTTCTGTGTTTTATTTAAGATTACCATCTCAAAGGAAATAAATGCTCATGCAGTCACTTATTTTACATTTCTAGGGATTTCACATTGGCTGGTTCTTGTATACAAATCACTCCTTGGACTGGTTCCTCTGTGTCTGTCTACATACATGTGTAGAAACCAGAATCACTATGGCCTGCGTTCTCATGATACTGTGCAGATGTTGGTCCCAAAGGTTAGAACGGAGCTCGGTAAGAAAGCTTTTAAATATGCAGCTCCTTCATCCTGGAGTAATGTCACGAAGGATCTGAAGCTGTCAGAGCCGGTTACTATGGGGGAGTTAGACCATTCTAAGGGATCGAGAAAATGCCTCTATAGGTAAATGTGACTGCTCCTGACGTTATTGCTAAGTCGTTTTGACATCAACCTGCTTGTGCATTAGAGCTGTTTTTTATGGTGTTGCATACAATCTGGATGTCATGCTCCCTGTGTGACTGTTGTATTTGTCTGCTTGTATTGTCTGTTTTTGTTGTTGTTGTTTTTTTACAAATGTAACACTTTTCCGTGCTGCCCTCTTGGCCAGGTCACTCTTGGAAAAGAGATTTTAATCTCAATGAGTTTTAAAGGATATATATTAATTTATTTACATTAATTAGTAAGAAATCTGTTATCTGAGTCTTTTATTGTAAATTCTTGTCAAAAAAGCCAAATCAAATTGGTCAGGATTCATTAATTAAAAGCAATAAAAAGGAAAACTTCAAAGGAGTGTTACTACTTTATATAGGCACTGTATACATGTTCACTCAACCAATGAACTATTTCTTCAGGCTTTTTCATGTACAGTGCTGTGAATAAGTATTAAGTGTGACAAATATACAAAAATAGAAGATTTCTGTAGGGGGGTAAATACTTTTGCATGGCACTGTACATCTATTCTCACCTGTATCTCAGTCAATGATCGTGTGGATAATTTCAGCCCCAAAAAACACTATGGCTTGAGAAATGGGCATGCTAGACAGTAAAGGTGAAAACTGCCACTCCTGCCAACACATCTTTGAGTCAACTTTAAGTTTTATTAAAGCCATTGCTGAATGTTTTCGTTGTTTTTTACCTGATCAAAGAGTCTTTAATTCTTAAAAATGATCTTCCCAATTGTTTTCATTTTTTGCAAACCAGTTTTGATTCATGTGTAGTATCGATATAGATCTATCATTTCTAGAAGTTATCTGATCCTGCATTTAAAAAAAAATGACTTTCACAAATCTTGCCCAATTTTCAAGTTATTTTTGACTGTATATTAAATAACTGTAATTACTTTAATGTCATTGTAATATTTCCAGTTAGCCACACATTCACACTGTATGACAAACGTACTGTATGGTACGGCCTTAACAGAAAACTGTCAACGATGTACAAGGAAATTAATTTCCTTGTACATCGGAAATTAATTTCTTTCCTCATTCTCGTCATATCATTCCAGTGTTGAAATTAATTATTTTTTCACTCCATTATATCCTTATTGGTGTGTTGTCATTCATGTTGCAAACAGAGCTGCAAGCAGCAATGAGAGGACCAAACTTAACCTAATCTCATCATGTTATAATCATGAAAAGGAAATTAATAAAAGTATAGAGTGAAAAAAGTATATAGTATATATTCAAACCGTAGTAAAAGTATTTACGCAAATCTTTTTCATAAAATCCATCACTGCATCATCGGGAACTCGGCTTGATTCAAGGAACCCAACCGTGCCTCATTTTTGAAAATCGGGCATATGGTTGAAAGGTTATGTGTACATAAACACACCTCCAACTTCAACCCATTGGTGGTGCTAAAGTGCTTCAGGTACAGATGTGATTCACTCTGACTGTTCCCAAAAAAATTCAAAACTATTTACCATACTGTTTTAGGTGCTGCCATAGACTCCAGAAGAAGACAATGCAAATAATCTAGAAAATACAAAACGTCACTGCCATTTGTTTGTTTGTTTCTCTGCATTAATATGCAAACACTACCTGACCCTTTTGAACTCAACTCAACATAAAATAAGTGATTTATGAGGAAAAAAATCCCTGACATGAACTGGGAAAAGCTCTGAACTCCTGTTGAGCTGGCATGAAGCTGGCCCCTTGAGGAATTTCAGAAGTACCTGAGAGTTGTTGAGTCCCATAAGCATATATTTCACAGTCTTAACCACCACCTCCGGTAAAGAAGCACATAAAGTATTTTGATGACCTAGAAATTTCTCAAACGATGCCTGAGGCTTAAACATCCTCTGTGAGAAAGGTCGGTCCAATCAAGAAGGAACAGTTTCAGTCAAAGTGTGTGTCTTCAACCCTTGAACTAAATCAACATGCTGTGTCAACTGCCCTACTTATACACAGCTACCACATGCCAAGCACTCCAGCTGTGTCCGCCCCTGCAGCCACGCTTTGATGCTGAGGATCTGGCTATGTGTTGTATCTGTAAGTCAGTCTTGGTTCAGGGCTGCAGACTGAAAGAGAGCTGCAGAGCCTACCTGTCAGCCATGGCTCCAAACACCACAGATCCCACCAACAGGCCAAACATGTAGATGGACGATCCAAGACTGTTCAGTCCAGCTCTGTCACACACCAGGTCCCACTGGTAGATGGGAAAAGCAGATGATTTATTTATTTCTTATTTACAGAAAATTGCCTGTGGAGGTGACACAATTTTTAAACATGTTTCACTTGTGCTTGTATGCTACTCATTGTGATATTAATGCTGCAGTGTTTGGTATCAAGGTGGAATTACCAGCTGGAGAAAACAGAAAAGTGGATAAGGTTTAAAAAACCCAAAAGGGGGCCGCCGTTTAGCTCACTGAGCTAAGGCAATACCACATGGGCTCAGTCCCTTAGCAGGGGTCACGAGTTTGAGTCCGGCTCAAGACCATTTGCTGCATGTCACTCTCCTGTCTCCCCCACTTTCACTCTGTCTCTCTACCAATAAAACAGAAAACCTCTCCCCCAAAAAATACATTTAAAAAAGGACACCCCAGTAAAGCACCAGTGTTCCTGTGCGGCCATTGGTCCATGATAATACGATTAACTTTAACCTTGCTTGGGAACAGGAAATAACGCAACACTACAGCATATTATCAAGGACATACTGTCTTTTCCGCAGATATTGTTCTTACTTGGTACATGCAAAGGCCACTCTTTAATTTGTGTTTTATCAGATTTATCTGCACTATGAACAGACAACAAGGAACACAGAGTTACTGGGGGGTGTGTCCCCAGTAACTCTGTGTTCCTTGTTGTCTACACTATAAATACAGGCCGACAAGTAGAAACTAAACGCAGCTAAAGTGAATAAACCTGTAAACCCTGACACACCTGTGATCACTGAAACAAAGTTGAGTACACCTGTCATTTCCAATTAGACTAAGTGTATGGACATGGTTATAAAATGATCTGCTGATCTTTCTTGGTTCTGGACATATGGGCTGTGTCTCTCTGCACGTCAACATCATGGCTCCACATGAAAACCAATGGCCAGAGGAATACAAAAATCTTGAGTCTTCACAAAGATGTAAACATATTCAGGCTGATCAGTGGCCAACTACAAATCAGTTAAACACAGTTGCAGCAGTAATCAGCAGGTGCAGAATGAGCCACGTGAACAGACTAGCTCTGACAAAACAGACGGGCAAGTGTTGCAGACTTCAAAAAGGTTGGAAATCAATTGGAGTTTCTGTGAGAGTGCATGATGTCAACTTCTATGGACACTGTAGAAGCAAAAAAAAAAACCTTGCTTGTTCTTTAGCACAAATTAAACTTGGCTGGAGAACATGAAAAGAAGTCTGATGAATTGTCTGGTCAGATGAGACCGAGATATACTGGTTTGGATCAGATGGGGTCCAGCATTTTTGGTGCGAGCCTGATCAGGACTGCTACAGTGAATGCATTGTCCTGACAGTGAAGCACAAAGGTGGAAGTATGATATGAGGCTGCATGAATACAAAAGGTGTTGGAGAGATGACACTTGGAATGTCATCTGACAACATCTTGGCAGCAGAGGAATATTCCAGAATGATAATGATCTAAAGCCCACTGCCAAAAGTATCACAGGATATTTTTGGCAGTGGGCTGTCAAAAATAGTGTAAACTATGACCTGGTGAAATATGTCACTTGAGTTGAATCCAGTAAACCACCTTTGGGGTAAGAAAAGGGCAGGGAAACACAACCCCTCCAGCAAAGAGCAGCTAAAACATTACTTTGAAGAATGGCAGAACATCTCTCCAGAAATGTGGAATCCTTAATGACAAAGAGGATTAAATCTGTCATGAAAAATAAAAGTGGACATAAAAAGAATTTAAAAAAATAAAAGATTAAGAGTACTGAATTTTGTTACATTGAGATGAGGCCTGTGTTTTTAATACAATCCACTTAAAATGTTAGTTTTTCATTTTCAAAATACTGTTGTTACTGATGTTCAACTTAGAAATAATGCAGCTACTGTTAGGTGATAACATTTTGAATCATTTGACATTTAGGTGATATCACTGCTGTAGTATATAGGATTGTTTGCTATCATATGAGGGACATGCTGTAAATTATGTAGCATGTGTGTTAAACTTCAGAGCTAAAGTTTGGTCTTGTTCTGTAATACTTTGTCATATTTTGGTGCACTTTTATCCTTTAGTCATGTTAAGAAATACTCCCAGACTTGACTGTTTTCAGTTCAAATGATTGATTATATAAGTTGCTCTTCAACCCAAACAGATATTTCTTTTTGCACATTATCTTTGTACCTCGGTGACAGTGGTGCTCTGAAAAGTCTCCTGACTGTAGACCCATCCGTGGGCGCAGGGGACGCGCTCAGTCCGGTTGCCCTGCAGCTGGACATCCGAGGACAAGCAGGAGGAGTTGGAGAGGCTGAAGTTCAGGGTGAGTGTAGCCGGGCTGAGGGACTGGTTCCCTGCTGCTGAGCTGGAGTTCTCCCGGCACTGATAGGGCGGAGTGGCCCCGGTGAAGATGCTCACCATCATGTGGAAGGCGAGGAGGATCTGAGGCAAGCAAATCCAGATGTACAGAATTTTCTGATATTTGCCATACCCGCCGATGGCAGTGAGGATCTGGTCGAAATTCATTTTTTTATTTGTTTTTGGAGGGAATGTAGGCCAAAGTGGAGATCAGCCAGTGAGAAGGAGGAGGAGGCTGTAAAAACCCAGCAGACAGTAAATCAGTGAGGCGGTGGGGGGATGCGCTCTGATGCTCAGGAGGTAAACAAGACAAATCAGCTCTCATGTGCTGCGGCTGCGGTCAGTCCACACCAGTCCAGCCTAACAACACCTCACAGACCTGCAGTGACCTGGAGAAAACACGGGCCACGATGATACCATCTTCCCGCCACTCTCACCTCTCCGAAGGCAGCGCGCAGCCTCTCCGTCTCCAAAGGAGGCTGCGCTCAGGTGGATCCGGGTCAAAAAATCCTCAAACCAGACGCGCGCCGAAAGGTGCATCAAAGTTTCTCTGTCTAAAGATTCCAAACATAACACAGGAACCAGTGAAGTCAATCAATGAGCTTGATGCACGGAAAAGTACATGCAAAACTTCCCACGTTTAATTCACAATTCAAAATAAATGAAAAAGTGCGCATCCCGGAGAGCGCCACCGTTGTTGTGGAAGATCCTGTTGTTTTCCACACGGTGGTAAATCTGGAGAGACGCACACACATTAATGGCAGCTGGGAGCGCGTAAGGTGTGACGTATCAGTTACTTATAGGGCAGGGCCACAGCATCATTACAAAATCTCATCACATAACAGACCTGATCCTGCACTGATCCCAGGTGGATTTCACCCTATGGAAACCAGTTAACATCTACTGCACCACGTTGATGTAACAGATCCAATTATTCTACAGCCTCCAACACGTCCAACCAGTTTACAACAAACACGGTGCCTTTTGTCCAACCGTGGCTCTCTGCTGCCATCTGCTGTTTGAAAATGGAAACTCCGGATCATACTGTACTCGAGAAATACCCAAAGGACTGTGCGTAAAAGAGAGGATATGATCATATCTATTGTTCATTTTATTCAATGGTGTGTCTTATTCTCTGGTTTTCTCACTGATATTTCAAATGCTACACAAAAAAGAACCCTTTCAGCCCCACAATCAACTATTTTCAGGAACAAACTAAGATTTTTATTTGAAAGACGTCTACTCATGGGTGACTACATGTTTATCCTTTGTTTGAGCTTGTTTCACTTTGATCAACAGCTTAAAGTTGGGATGTCATGTATTAAACAGAAGAAATTCCCCTGAGACAATCTTTGGATTTGGAGCTGTTTAACTCAAACTGACTTGGACTAATTATACAACAACAGTTATTAGTTAAATATCACACATACAATTCTGATCAGACAGAAAGAGAAAACAATTCTACTATGTAACTGCAAATTATAGGTTAATATGACAACAGATTTGAACTAGGATTAATTATTATTACTAAAGGTGGTGACTGGGTGCATAAGGCCCCATGCAGGTCAGTGCATCCATCCATCCATTAGCTGTACCTGCTTCAACCTGCAGAGGGTTGGAGCTAGTACTGTGCATGCTCTCCCCCACACCTACAGCCAATATAGGATCACCAATTAACCTATCATGCATGTTTTTGGACTGTGAAAGGGGCCCCACCTGGCTCAGGGAGAACATGCAAACTCCACCCAGCTGGTTTGAACCCAGAACCTTACAGCTGTGAGGCAACAGTGCAGCAGCATCTTCTCAGAAGAGCCTGATGCTACTCACCTGCAAACATAATCTATGCTATAATGCACTGAGTGACATGGAGCACTGAACATTTTGGATTACTGAATCCTCACAATTACAGACAACAAAACTCAAGAGTCCTAAATATACAGGTTAACAAAACTGAAGAAAAAGTTTTAAATACAATGATACCTTAATATTTTATTGTTTCCTTAGGCCTGTTTTCTCTCACATTATCTCCTTTGCATAAATTCTGCTGACTTGCAGAAAAGCAAGATTAGTACATAATCTCTGCATTTGTGAGTAATGGTCACAGCCTGGCCACCCCTATAAAAACAGATGAAAATAAAGACAATTAAATCATTGATCATAATTAGTTGTATGACAGTTAATTGTATAATTTCATGACAGCCCCACTTACAGAATAGGAATAAATTGTTTAGAAAATGAAAACATTATCAGGTCCAGGAAGTGAGAGTGGGGGAGAGGAATTCCTGTTTGGGTTGAGAGACTCGGTCATGTTTAGTTATTCGCTGGAGAACAGTGGCTCTTCTCTCCCCAGTCAAACTGGTCGTGTGGGAGGGAGTCACTGAGATTCATGGGAATCTGATTCCTATTAAATCAGTATTTTATTACAAAAGTGTTTTGATATGTGTGAGACATAGACTAGTTTGACCTGTCACAGTAGGCAGAAGTGCATTACTGATGCCTCTGACCCTTTAAAGGTAACAGTAAGCCACGAAAGTGAACCTGTATGGGGCACAAAAAAGATCACTGTCCTAAATGGAATATTGCCATCATTTCTTCGTCTGTACTTTCCCTGCTGTGACAAGTCAAGATCTCTGCTGTGAAAAAGGTCTATTAAGTGTATTGCATGAATAGAAATGTAGCTTGCAATTTGTTGATTTATTAAAACAGGCAGCAAGGACATGTTAAATCATTTAAATCAGTCAAAACTGTAAAGGTTTAAATATCCTGTAGCACCTTTCCTTCCTCATCTGTCTGCTATAAAAGTCTGTTTAGTTTATCCCCTTCCTGCTGTGGGTGCGTGTGACGTCACTGAAGCCTGGCCCAGGTTGGGTCCTGGTCAAACACTGTTGTGGGTGTCTGGATCAGGTCTGGATGGCAGCAAGGACAAAAAGATAGTGTCAATTCATGTAGAGTTACCCAGGATGCAGTTCGAAGAAAAAACACTGCCTTGAAATTAAAAGCACAAAATAATTGTAAATGTTTACAAAAAATAATAACAACGAGTAATAGAAAACAATTAACCATTTCAATGCATGAAACATAAAATACATATTAAATGTTCAAGTGGAAACATCAATCTATCTAAAACACTTTACTGTACACTCTCATTATAGCAAATAACAATATAACAAAATAATATGTATAACAAAAAATGCTGATAGGCGATCCAGGAATGTATTTGTTGGGTTTTAATGTATATTTTTGTAGGGTCATAACTTCAGTTCTAAATTAGTGAGGATAATCTCCATAATTATTAACAGTTGAGTCTTAATCTTTAATAGAGTTTGGTAAAGTAGGTTTTTATATAATTTTTGTAGGGTTTTAATTCATAATATTTAGTAAGTACTCAGGTAAATTCACAACATAAATAACACTGTAGGCCCTACAGTGTTATTTATGTTGTGAATTTACATAAAATTAAACCGTAGCACAACAACACTACACAGCACGGTCGTGACCTGTACATTTAAGCGTGCTGTGTTACGGTGTAATTTTATGGTCACCCACATACAGATTTTTAATGTGGACACTATATACAGTTCTTTGGCCTTTCTTTACAATCAACTTGTAAATTAACACCTTTTTTCTGTGATTTTACTAGATTTTCTTTAACAGTGAAAATCTATAAAATAACAGTTCAACTAATTATTTAAAAATTTTCAATCATCAACATACTGTTTTAAAGAAATCTGGTATGTAAAATAACTCTGAAATAATGACTTTTTTTTTTTTTTGCTAATTTGAACTACAATTTGTAAAAGCACAAATTCTTAATGTCAAGTCTAGTCAGCTTTATTTATATAGCACATTTCATACAACAAGCATAACTCAATGTGCATCAAAATAAAAACCAAAGATACGTCATACAACATAAAAGGCATATAAAATAAGAAAATATTACATAATATAACATGGAAAACCTTTAAAACAACAGTAATTATTTTTATTTTTTTAAATAAAGCTTAAAACTTGGATTTCTGAGGAAGGATTTTATTTTGAAGGCCAACACTCCTGTTCCTCTCCTCCTGTTGGTTTGTCGCTGTGAGGGAGGCTCCATCCATGCAGGGACGCTGACGGACACAGCAGAGAGACACAGAGGGAGATGGCTGAAGGGCAGGAGGAGCGGACCGGGTCAGGAGCGAGTCTGGAAGCCAGTCAGAGGTGACCTTCATCACCGGAGCTGTCAGCACTGTGGAGACTCCGGAGCGGCCAGAAACCACATCCCGGCCTGCAAACACTCTCTGCTGTACGGAGAGCGACCCTGCCCGCTCATCCTCCCAACATTTCACTGCCTCTGCCGAATTTTCTCGACTGCACCTGAGCCCTCGCTTGGATTTTTTTAGACAACACATCGGATCAGTGAGTGTGAGTAGACTCCGATTCTGCTGCTCCCAACCAGAAACGCTGCTAATGGCTGATGCCATGCAGCAGAAGGTCAGCTGATCGCTACTGTGTTGCTGTGAGGACACGATTTATGAAAACCCAGATTCTCGTCCGTGACGCGACCTGCTGATGAGGACGAAGCCACACCCTCAGATGCATGAATGAAGCCTGTTTACTGCTGTAATATCTGTGACTGCAGGACACCCAACATGCTGTCTGCTACAGGGGCTCTCTAGGACAAATCATTGAACTGCTGCTGCTTTTCTTTTAGATAATTTAAAATACACTGACTGAACTGAAGGCCTGTCTCTGCTCAGTTTAGGATAATATTGTTTCTAATACTGAGCTTGTACTTGCCAAGAGCCTTTTTTTTTTGCAGTCAGTTGGGGATTTAATCGTGTGTGATGTGTTAGGATGCATGACTTTTAATCTGCATGTGCCTCTTTCACCCTCAGATTATGTCATTTTGCAAATGGCCGGTGTAAAGGGGCTTAAAAGCCTAATTTCCCACTAAACAGTCGTCCAACAGAGAATTTCAAACTGCTGCAATGGGAAAGACGTCCCAAGGTTGAGGTGCTGCTTAGCCGAGGGTCGGTGCAGATTCTTGTCGGTCACAATAACACTGTATGGACTCTTTCATCACCAGATGTCTGTTTCCTCGTGCAGCTACAGATGCAGCCAACCATTCACACAAACTCTCATGCATATGCACAGGGTCCTTTATTTCCGTCTCTATTTATATTCTCCTCCTCAAGCACGAGCTCTTTGATCTGGGTTCATGATCTGTGGTGTGTTTTCTGATTGTATCCTGCTGTTCGTCTGCAGTAACGCATCGATCTCTGCAGAGACACAGACAGAGAGATACAAGGTCGCCGTGCTCGAGTGCTGCTGTATTCACTTCAGACAGGTGACCTGAGATCACTGTGTGACTGTAGAGGAGGCCTGCAGGGCGACTGTGAGGTCAGGAGGTGTGAGCTGCAGAGTAGGTTACCAGTTAAAAAGATTGTCCTGTGATTTCCTGTACTTGGATCAATTAAGTAGGACCTGCTCCCTATGTACAGCTGCTCTTAACCCCCGTCTGCCTTCATAGTCATTTCCCGACGGATGAAAAGTGGAGTCTGCAGTAGATAAGCTGTGATTTATGCAGGTAGCTGGCAGGCAGCACACTGCAGAGTCAGCAGCAGCACTTGAAGCTAAAGACTCTGTAGGGAAAGCGATGCATTGATTATTGTGGAGTTTGGATTACAGCAAAACAAGTATGGCTCTGTTAAAGTCTCTTCTCCCTTCATCCTCCGTCCCTTCTGTCCCCTCCAGGTGTCTGTTCCTGCCATCCCCCATCCATCCTTCAGACCTGTTAACCCAGTGGAGCTCCAGCAGCTCATGGCCCCCGTCTCTCTCCACCAGTGAGAGGTGAGCCAAGCTGGCCTCCCCGGCCCCCTCCC
>OMNN01051699.1:0-16660 GCA_900302755.1 Chromis chromis | reverse complement strand
CATTTTCCTGCAGGGGTAGGCCAGGGACATTTGAGATTGCCATTTGCATGAGGGAGTGTGCTTGTTCTGGGACAGTGTTTATTTGGGTGTCTAAGTCTCATCAACACGGATGCCAAAATCCAAGGTTTTCCAGCAGAACACCACATAGGACCAATATGATCAATGTTATTCACTTCACCTGTCAGTGGTCATAATGTTGTGGCTGATCTGTGTATATTGTCTGGACTAAACAGACATTGATGCTCGAAAGCGTGGGTTTCGTTGAACCCATGCTCATGTGCAAAGTAGTTTTCTTCTCTTTTCTTTTGTTTATCACATGCAATAATCAGCTGTATTACACTTTTGTCAGTCACAATGTCACAGAACGCAGCCTTCAAAAACTATTGATAAAACACAACAATTGCTTAAAATGCAACACTGATGAAAGACAAAGCAGACTGGCTACCAACAGTGGCAAGAAGTATGTAAGGCCTTTTGAAATTTTCTATTTTAATTGGCCATAAAATCTCCTCTGATCTTTACCTAAGTCATACATATACACAACAATAATGTGTTTAAAATTCCAACATATTATTTTTTGTGTTTTTATTGAACATACTGGTAATCATTAAACATTTACATTCCGGTAGAAAAAGTAAGTAAACCCTTGGATTTAATAACCAGTTCAGTCTCCTTTGGCAGCAATAACCTGCAGTAAAACAAGTAGCTGCAGACCTGCAGAATGTTTAGAAAGAATTTTGGACAATTTTTCTGTATAGAACTACTTCAGCTCAGCCATATTCTTGGGATGCCCGGTGTGAACGGCTCCCATGAGGTCACTTCACAGCATCTCTGTTGGGTTACGATCCGGGTCTGACTGGGCCACTCTTAAAGGCAGATTTGTGATGATGATGTACTCAGTATTTTTCTGTTTTTAGAAATTTTTTTCGCATATCCCAGTTGGGGTCAGAGCGCAGGGTCAGCCATGGTACAGCGCCCCTGGAGCAGGAAGGGTTAAGGGCCTTGCTCAAGGGCCCAACAGTGGCCGCAGTGGGGGTTCAATCCTCTAACCTTCTGATCAGTAGCCCAGGGACGTAACCTGTTCCGCCACCACTGCCCCCATCATTTTCCACCATTTTCTTGACCAAAAAACTAATCGATTAATCAAGAAATGAATCACAATTGAGATAAATGTTAGTTGCAGCCATGTTTCCATGCATGTGAAGATATATAATATGTGATTCAGACACCAGTAGGTCATTTTAGTCTCCACGGTCTGCTTTTCAAATCTAACTTGAAGTGGTGAAACTTTCTGAGTTTTTTTTTTTTTGTATCAACAGAATCAGATCATCAGTAGCTGTTTTGCTGTTATGTTATTTAGTCCATCTAATTATTCGTCCAAATAATGCCATGTTTTTTAAATGGCAGGTTGCTGCTCTTGTCTTCATCCTCCTCCTCAAGACACTGAAAGGAGCTTGGAGGCTGATTTCATAACTATCTCAGCGTCTGCCAAATATCAGCATGAAATTTTAACGAGGGCGGCACCAGCAGATACTTTTAACTTAAAAACAATAGCGAGCTCCAGGAGCAGAGACATGTTTCCAGTGAACTCCTCCATACAGTCGAGGTTATCCTCTGACTTTATGTGAATGAATTATTAAAACTTTTCACCATCTTAACCAATGCCAGTTCCAGTGCACTAAATAATGTAGGCTTTGAGACTTGACATAATTTTTCCAGCTTATCCTTGGTGTCCATTTGGATAAATGTTTCAGACATGGCTTGGCATTGGCTTTCTGATGATAAATGATTAGCAGCTAAGTAAATATCAACATGATGAAGAATATGATGGTCTCATTTTTGAGAGAAGGTTCTAGCAGTCAAACCAAGAGTCAGCATTCATATTCAGCTTCACACGGGACTCAAACTCTGCTCTCCTGAGTAAAAATTCTCCATTTAAAGGCCATTTCATGACGTGAACTTTTAAAGCAGACAGCGGGCCCAAATGTGGTTCACACTACTATAGGCGTTGGTCTGCTTTGCATGTGGTTATGTTGCCACTCAAAAAAACTCACAGGGTTCTCATGGGTGTTTCTGAATTGCTCTCACTTTGCATGTTTTCAGGCTGTAGCAGCTTGTTCCAGACTGTTGCACAGTGGGCGAACCACAGCACAAGATATCTGGAGAATTTAGAACTTCCCACTGTATTTGAGCTGTATCGAGTCCATCAGCAACTACTTCAATTACAACTCGATTAATTATGAATAATAAGAAGTGTGGATGATAGAGAATCTCTTCACACCATCTCTACTCAAAACAAGTATTTATTTTCCTGGCACATGTGAAGTTGGCACATTTGCAGTGCCAACAGTCTGCTTGGACTCTGGCAGACTTAGGTGGTTAATAAAATTTATGTCACGAAATACTCTTGCAAGCCCAACACGGAAAGCATGAATTGGCTTTTAATCATTCATTCACTACATCCTAGCCCCACTGCAGGCTTTGTTGCTGTTTATACTCTCTCACCTAATCTGACTGTCAAGTCGCTAGTCCCTGACTATCTGCTTTTGTGGCTCAGTTTTCCTGTTTGTTGTTTGATGTTTTTCTAGATAAAGAGTCTATCGGTTACCCCTGAGTTGTTGGTCAAACAGATACTCCATTGTCTGGTTTGTTTGTGTTTGAATACGAGCCCTTGAGCGCCGCCCGCTATTCCAGCCTCTTACTGCTAGTTCAGGCTTCGGCCTACTAGCATGCTGCTAACTGAGTATAGTTTAGTTTGCTTTGTTTTACTTTCATGTAGTCCCAGCCCTTCTTATGTTCCTTTGTAGTTTCTTTCAGTTGTGAGCAAACTTCCTGTCGGTCTGAGATTTATGTTTGCATCTGGGTTTCCTTTTTCCACATGGCTTTCTTCTTCCCTTTTGTTGTCTACCTGCCACTGTTATACTCACAACAGAAAACAACAACCTCGGAACAGCAACCTACACACTAAAAATTTCAAGTTTTATAAAAGATTTAGATTGTGCAATGAAAGTTTTGTTCAGTGAATGATCTATTTTAATGGCAGTTCTTGCCTCTCTGCATGCAAATGTTCAACTAAAACAATTCTCCCATCACTATTTTGAGGGGGCACCATTGCAACCTGTTCTTAGCCCCATCCAAGGTGATTGTGATTGGTTTAAAGAAATACAAGACAGATTTTTTCCCCTAGGGTAGAATTATAATGAGGTGCGGCAAGACCATTCTACACAGTGCTGTGTCAACACTAGAGAATGGTCTGACTATACAAGAAAGAGCTCATTGGCCAAAGTTCAAAGGTTACATTTTCTAAAGCCTGATAACAGCCAAGAGGAGGTGAAGAAGTCTAGTGTCCTTTCAGAACACAGTTTGTGAAAGATAAATATGGACTTTTTGCCCAATCGCACAAAAAAAATAGCCTACTTTAGCTTTAATTTGCTTTTTTTTTTAAAACTTTTGTTTTTACAGTTTAAGCCTGTTTAAGTACCCACATTGTATGAATTTTAGAGTAATAACATAATAGCACGTATGTCAAGTCCAGAAACGTTAGATGTCTTGGTTTTCATGACTCCTACTCACAAATCATGGCAAGCCATGAAGATGAATCCTCTGTACTTTGGTGACCCACCTTCTACCTTCATCATCAGTTCAAAAATCAAAACATTTTTAATTTATCCAGTGCTTTGGTTTATGACCAGATTGCACGTTTTACAGTTTAGGCTATAGCAGCTTGTTCCAGACTGTTGCACTGTTTCAATGCGATTATTCCTGAGGCATGCTGAGCACATTGGGCGAACCACAGCACAGGATTTCTGGAGAATTTCAAACTTCCCCCTTTGATTTATGACCAGACACCTGGAAAAGCAATGGTATCCCCATCGCTTTCTGCTGTGCTTTCAGTTCAGTGCTAATTAGTTAATGTTAGCATGCTAACAAGCTAAGCTTACGATGAAGTGAAACGTTTAAATATAGCTCGATTCACATGCCACTGTGAGCATGTCAGCATGCTGATTGAATAAGCATTGAGCTCAGAACTCGCCTCGCTGTGCCTAAGTGCATCCTAACACACATGGGCGTAAATTTCATTTGAGCATTGGCAGGGCGGCATCAAGCAGCAAGGGGTCTGCGCTTCCTCCCCCAGGAAATTCTGAGCATCAAACACTTCATTTCCTGCATTTGGCACCTATTTGTGCCTTTTATGTGTTCATTTATGGTGGAAATATCTTCTTATCTGTAAAGAAAAACCCAAAAATTATGCATAATGAGTAAAGTTATAGTGTTTTGCTTCTTTTCATATTCATATTTAAATCTATGTTTGTGTTCACAGAGCTGCTTGACTGGGCTGTGGTACAATGCAGTTTTTACATGATTCAGTTTGTTGTATCAAGCAAGAAATATGTAGTTTTCTGTCTCCTGTAGAATTTAATTTGGGGTTTATGTGTTCTTTTTACTCTACAGAACAGAAATCAGAAAGGACAGCAAATTAGGTGATTAAACTCTGCAAATAGAAAAAGTAGACCATCTTTGTAGATCTGTGGGTAAGATGTGAGCACACCGAAACTTTAACACGACTGCAGTCTAACCACAGAAACACAAGCTTGTTAGAGGGGAAAATTCAGCACTGCTTTGTGCCGGCTCTCCACCCTTTAGTCACTTTAGGGATGCTACTGTTTGAGTCGGCCGTGAGAGTAAATCTCTGAAAATGCGGTAACTCTTCTCAGTCAGACGCTTCATCTCCGTCTGTCCATAAATGGAAGGTAATGGAAGACGATGCCACGTCTAAATATATCTCCACTCCAAGGACGTAGAGATTGCTTGTGGCAGTGCAGATGTTCTTTCCGCTTTTTTGTGATTTTCCTCTTTTTTAGGCCCCAAAATATTCTTCCGAGAGAGCATCAGCATGCAAATCTCTGAATTGGGATGTATGTTGAGATGCTGCTATCGCTTCCCGATCCGAGGAGAGCTTAAGCGATGAGCGCTGTGATCTTTAATTGGGAAAGCAACAGCTGGATCGCCTGTCACACAAGTTGATCCGTGTCCCGAACTGCACCTCGCGCCCTGAAATGGAGCACATTTGTGGTTTTTTTACCCCTACTCTTTTGTTTCTGTTGAACTAAGCTGCAACTCCTCAGTGTCCTAATGAGCTGGCGTTGAGTTATGAGACTGTCAGGCTCCCCCACACTGTGAATAACAAAGGAGAGGACCTCTGCCACGCTCTGCAACAGAAAGAGAAAGGGAGAGTAAGGGAGGGAATGTGTGAGGGGGTTTTGGAGGTGGAGGATGTGGCTGATTAACAGGATGCGGTTTGGCGTGTGTGATACAGAGCCTGTCACATGTCAGCCGGTTTTAGACATGAATGGAAAGACGTCCTCAAAGAGTATCTCTCACTCACTCATCAGTAAGAACATAACTCCCCATCCTTTCTCCTCTCAGGGTGAATATGATGAGCTTCAAACTCTATTTCATACCCGTGAAGATGTAAGATTACTGATAGCGGAAGGAGCCGCTTTAAGCCGAGTGATCCTGTTTTTTGGAGGAGCTCCCTCGGACCTTGGCAGCCTCTCGCCGTGACGCCCTAAGCAGATCAGGAGAGGCGGGCGTCGCCATCTGCGCGTCCCTTTCGGAAAAGGTGTGGCTCGCATACATGGACACGGGCTGGCAAACGTTCCTCCAGCTTGGTCAAGAGACGTCCTAATGAATAATAGATCTCGCGTTGGGATGAGGCCAGTTTTGCCTCAGTCCTCTGGGCTAATGGCTTCCTGGGTGCTGCCATGATGACCTGCGATACTGTTTGAAGAATATATTTCAAGACGGAAGATATCTTCTGTGGTCTGCAGATTGGTTTCAAAAGAGAGACTCCTATTGCCCTACTTCCATTCACACTACTCAGGGAGAAGATAGATGGCAGAAGTAATGTCTGGAGAAGGCGATTAATTAACACACCTTATAAAAGTCACAGGTTTTTATGGAGGGAAATGGAGAAACTCTCAGCCTCTCTGTGCGATTGTGTGTTATGTTAAATTCACACTAACAGCTCTTCTAGTTTGGCCGGTTCAGATTGAGACATGAATTCTGCTCTTCGACTGATTGCAACCTCTTGAAGGACCTTATCCGCAGCTCTAATCACAGTTTTTAGTCACACAATCTATGAAATGTCGCCTTTATTTCTGAATGGCTCCTCTTCTTCTCTTGTGCTGCCCCTAAACAAAGCCTCACTTTGTTGAGGGTGTCATCATCCTTTCATGGAGTTTGCATGCTAAACAGTAGGGATGGACCAATCATTGAATCTGATATTTGGCATTTTCTTGATTTTTCTTAATTTTTAAACTGATTGCGCTACTTTGGCTCTGATGCAGCCGCCTCTCTCTATCTGTAGTCACCATTCTGTGGTCTTGAGCAGCGTCCCACCCACGGTGCTATCATGAGTAAGAGCCTATCAATACATAAAACAGAAACAAACAAAGACATTCTAAGTTTTTTGTTGGAGTTTGTGTGTTATTCTATATTTTGACACCACGATTTTCAATTCAATTCAATTTTATTTATATAGTGCATATTTACAACATATAATGTCATCACAAAGCACTTATCATCGTAAGGAAGAACAGAAAACAAAACAGAAACAGGGTACAGGGGGTAGCAGGAGAGGTTGGGGTGGGGATGGCAGGGCAGCAGGTGGTGAGGCCAGCGGCTGCAGATCAGGGACGTGGAGCTCCAGATCCAGAGACATCCGTGGAGAGAACAAGCAGGACACAGAACCTCGGGGGAAACATAGGTTAGTCATATATAACAGTATAGAGAGAGGAGAGGAGAGGAGCCCAGTGTATCATGTAAGTCCCCCAGCAGTCTAAACCTATAGCAGCATAGCTAAAGGACAGCCCAGGTGATTCTTAGCAGCCCTAACTATAAGCTTTATCAAAAGGAAAGTTTTAAGCTTAATCTTAAAAGTAGAGAGGGTGTCTGCCTCACAAACCCAAACTGGGAGCTGAACAGCGGTATCATCTGCATAACAGTGGAAGTTTATGCAGTGCTTCCTAATAATTTTTCCTAGGGGAAGCATGTACAAAGTAAATAATATTGGTCCTAATACAGAACCCTGTGGAACTCCATAACTGACTGTAGTGCGGTGTGGTGGAAGAATCGTCATTAACATGAACAAACTGGAATCTGTCTGATAAATATGATTTAAACCAGTTTAGTGCTATTCCTTGAATTCCAATAGCATGTTCCAGTCTCTGTAATAAGATGCTGTGATGAACTGAGATGCTGTGATCAACTGATGACTTTCAGTTCTACTGCAGCTAGGATAAATAGGAGACCAGGAGAAGAGGATTATTATTTTAATTTTAAAATAATAATAATAACTTTATTTAAAGTTGTTTGAATGACATATTATGTAGCCTTGTACATTCCCAGGCCACTATATTTGCACATTCCTGCACACTGGATATGTCTATTACTTTTATAATTGCTTGGATTTGCTCCACTTGCTATTGATTTGACTTGTAACACTTGCTTCTTATTTGTCTTGTATCATTTACTGTGCTGTCTTGCTACATTTGCTTTTTATCCTTCTTTTAAGAGGTCGGAATCCTTGTGTGTGAAAACCTACTTGGCAATAAAACCGATTCGGATTCTGAACTGGTTATCGGTTCCAAATATTGATTGTCTGCCTCCTGCTAATAATCAGTATTGGCCCTGAAAAACCTATATTGGTCGACCCCTTGTAAACAGTGTGATAAACCACAGATAGGAGAATGAAGAGAGGTCTCATTCTCAAGATATGAGGCGGACATTTTTAGAAATTGTGTTCATTCTGTGAAGTAATGAAGTGCACAAGTGCTCTGATGTTTGAGATGCATTAGATTTTAAAGCCATTGATAGACTTTTTTTTTTTAAAAAAGGTCCTATTCACAGAAGTGTTAGACGAGAAGACTAATGTTTGTACACTCAATATGAAGCTACTGCCAGCAACAGGTTGTGTTAGCTGAGGGTAAAGACTAGAAATAGGGGTCAACAGGAAGCCGGGCTTGACCCAAATGTTCACTGACTCACCTACAATTTAGGGTGAAGTGATATGGGGTTTTTTTCAGGGCTAATTCTGGTTATTAATAAGCAAGGAGAACGATAACGGATATTTGTAACTGATAAACATTTGCAGTAAAAATGAAGACCTTGGTGTTAGAACTTCAAATAGCATAAACTCAAACACAAAACTTTGCTGAAATGCTGTATGCAAGTTTGATTAAACGAAGACTTTTCAACATTTTACTGAGTCAAAGTAACACATTTTTATTCATTTTATTTACTCGGAATCATTTAAAATACGAATGACAATACTGACAATTGGATATATTCTTAATATTGGATCCAATAATCAGCCAGGCCAATATTTGGTTGACACCTACATCTATTATCTTGTTTGTTACAACAGCTAAGTGTCACACTATTACTTTAAATATTCTACTTTTGCATTTGCTGAGGCTGCAACTAAAATTGATTTTCATTGTCAATTAATCTGACAATTATTTTCTCTATGAATTGATTAGTTTGGTCTTTGAAATGTCAGAAAATAGGAATAAATGTGAGAACGTTGTTTCTCAAAGTCCAAGATGACGTCCTTAAATGTCTTGTTTTGTCCACAACTAAAAGATATTCAGTTTACTATCATTGATGAGGAAAGAAACTAGAAAATATTCACTTTTAAGAAGCTGGATTTAGAGAATTTGCCATTTTCCCCATTTAAAATAGTTCTTAAACTGATACAAAATACTTGGCGATTAATTTAATAGTTGACAACTATTAACTAATCTTTGCAGTTTTAGCATTTGATGAGATTCCATTTTTCTTCATAGAGATTTCAACAGCTTGTTACTAAAGCAGGTAAATATAATAATAAAGAAAAACAGAGTAACAAAAAGCTGATGTGGTGCAGTTAACCATTAAATCACAGTACTTTCTGTTTCATAAATTAATTCTTTCAAGTATTTGGACAGTATTGTTTTCTGCTGTTTTAGACACACCCTTTCTTTTGTTCCTTGTGTGTCAGAGTTTCCTCCAAGAAATACTTGTTGTGCATTTCAATAATGAAATAACACAGACTAAGTGGCATCATCCCATCACCGTAATGCACAGCTGTAATAAGATCACCGTTATTAAAGTGGTAACTTTTAGATGCAGGCAAATCAGAGCACCAGCGTGTCTCCCTAAGCGAAAAGAAAATGTTCAGTGACTGTGCAAAAACAAACAGGAAGAATAAACTGTGTGCTCATCACAAAAATCTGATTCTGACGGGTTTATCCCGTGGAGGGAAATCAAAGTAAAGCAAAGGGATTCCGACTTAGGGGTTTAGTCATACGGATAGATGAGCAACATTAGAGGACTGACTCACCAGAATTACCAGATTTTTTGCTTTTGTTGCTAAAGAGCTTTGAATTGAGAAGGATGAGCTGTCGGAAAATAGGCGGTGGACTGCAGAGATAAGGTGGTTACTACAGCGCCATGTTAAGTGCACGGTGCAGGCAGAGGTCATTTGTTTTGTCACCTTTAGGCAGATTGTTCCCAAGCTGAAAAAGACCGGAGAGCCCTCGCAGCGATGCCAAATCAACATTGATTTTTTTCTATTTAGATAATTCTGTTTCATCAGACCAAACCCCTAACACAAGAAAACTGAAGATTCAATCCGAGCTGAGAAGCCTTTCTTTTTATCTAATAAAATAGGAATTCTTTTTTTATGTATAGTCTGCCCTGCGGCACTGTTTGCTTTATACATAAACATGTGCTATTTCATAAACATAGGCCTCATAGCTATGTGGAGCAAGTGGCTTCAAACTGGAATTAAATTCAACTCTCACAGCAGAGTTTTGCATATAAAATGATTTTATGTAAACCTCTATTTATTTAAAGGTTATTTAAATATCTATCTGTATATATTAAACATGACTAATCTCTCACCTGGGCCCTGATTATATCTCCATGCCTAGCACACTTCTCTCACCAGTCATTATTGTTTCTTGCTACTTTCACTTCATACTTCTGAGAAGTGGGAGTCCTTCTCCACCCAGCCTCTTTGAATTACCATGATGCATCGGCTGCCAATAGGAGCTTAAGTGCTGTCATTTTTGCAAACATGACTCTATTTCCTAAGAAAGCCGCACTGTGGGGGTTCAAGCATGAGACGTTTATTCTGGTGAGTCACATCCTAATGATGGCTGAGAGCCTGTTATGCTTGTCAGCCCCTTTGGCAGACTGTGGAGACAGTGGAAGGACAGAGGAACATCTGCAACATGAACTGCAGATGAGATGTAATAGAGGGCTCTCAGCTTCTGTCAGTGTAGTTAGTGCAGCTCAAAGGGACATTAAGCCATTTGTAGCTTCAACTGAGATCTATAGCAGGCCGAGGACTTGTTGACAGATCTCTGGTACGCCTTCAACTGGGAGAGTCTGTGTTCCATAACAGTGTGCTTTGGCTCTGAAAGGCAGAAATCTAAACAGCTGGTGAGGTGGGTTGTGAAAGGCACTTGCTGGCATTTATGGATATTCTTCACAACTAATTAATGATTTTAACAAGAACTGGGCGACACTGTTAAACATTTAACAAAATATAATGTTTCATTGAAGTATAAACATTTATTTGAATTTAGTCACCTTAGCCTATTTATCAAGGTACACAGGTAATGACTTTAATACAACAAAGAAAAACACACACAAACAAATAAATTAGCCACATAAATGATAGATTAGGATAAAGGAATGATGACATTTATGCATATTAAATAAAGAAAACAAGTAATACTCAGAAGGCAAAGCTGCCACATCGCACTTAGGTTAAGGTTCCTAGTTGCTGGCCAGGACCAGGTTTCACCAGACGGAGGCTCCACACTGGCCTCCCCAATGTCAATGTTTATCATGACGCCTGGAATGTGTTGCTTGTAAATGTGGTACTGTTTGTGGACACAGGGTTGTGGGTGTTTTTAGACCACTAAGTCTGTCTCCACCGACTACAACCTCTACCAGGGGAAGCCCAGGTGGCTGCAGACTAGCATGCCTCGGGGTGAAGGGGTTCCATTATCAAAAGGGGGGTTGTAGTTTGTCATGCAACCAAACTTTGTGTTATCATCATGAGTTTTCATGTCATCTGAAGCATTTAAGTGAAACTATGGAACATTCTACTGAACAATTTTCTTGCATGTCGCTATTGTTTTATTGCTCAGGTCTCGTTTTAACCTTTTAGATTGGAATTATGATAATAACTTGTGATAAAAATTAGGGATGTCCTATTCAAGTTTGTTTTGGTTTTATTTTTGCTCCCTATTATAGTCATTTAATATTTAGTATCTGCCACTACCGAGTCCCAATCGATACCCTTTTCCTTATTGTATTGTAGGACCAGTTTTTGCCACCAGGTGGAGTCTCTTACTGTTAAATACCGTAGTAGTCAGACTCACCGGATGTAGGCTGTGGGTATAAGACTACCATTGGCTGATCATTTCAGTCGGCATTCTTCCCCCGTTTTGCTGTCGGTGTGTTACTGTTTTCTTCACAAACTCTTCTACAACAACCTCAGGGCAATAACCTACCACACTGTATTTTTGGGGGGAGTTTTTCCCATTTTTTTTATTGAGAGAGAGAGACAGGGTGAAAGGGGGTATAGAGGAGAGTGACATGCAGCAAAGGGACTTGAGCCGGACTCGAACTCATGACCGCTGCTGGCAACCTGCGCCCACATGGTAACGCCTTAACTCAGCGAGCTATACGGCGGCCCACACTGAAAATTTTAAGTGTTGTCCAGGATTTGTATCATGCAGCATTTCCCAGTGAATTATCCATTTTTTATCACATTGCTCATCTCCCGGCTTGTTCCTCCACAACAATTCCAACCATCACTATTTTAAAGGACTTTAAAGGAACACCGAAGTTGCATCCTTCGCTAATCTCCGCAACAGCAATGATTGGTTTAAAGAAATACAAACATACCTGAGTCTTTTTTGCCTCTATAGAGAGCATTGTTGGTGTTTTGCTAGTAATAGGGCACCATGACACCGTCTTCTGTGATGCTTAATGACATCTAGCCAGTACCCATATATTTAATTTAGCTTGGATCAGCTAGGAAAGATTTTACTATATACCAGTGGCCTCTGTAACAGCTTCCTTTGTGGCTGCATCATATTCCTGTTGTTCAAAATAGCAATATCACCATCGGGTAAATAATCCAGTGTGCTCAAATTTGTAATGTAAATAGCTTGACTATTGATTGATAATGCAACATTCATTAAGTAGGGCGTAAACAAAGGATTGGGCTTAGGCTTGTGCAGATATCATTCAGTTAATAATTGCCCTGATTGACCCTAATTAGAATATGATTGCCTTTAGCATACATCATGTATGGTCTGCGTTTAGTTTACTTACCAGATGTTGACTTTAGGTGTAAGTCTTCTATTTCCACCTTTCATTAGAAGGAAACAACAGCAACAGCCTCAAAGCAGTACCCTGCACAATGAAAATAGTAGGTTTTGAAGAATACTTGGCAATGAGGCAGGCCTTCTTGATTCTTTCAGTTAATTAATTAACCGTTTTATTTGACACCTCACACTATGCAACGAAGCCAGACCATTCTCCAGCACTGACACAGGTCTTGGTATTCAGGACACTGTGTCTATAAGTCCAAGCTGGGGCCTTGGCAGCAGAGCAGAAACAATTAGTTGATCAAAGGAAAATTAATTAGCATCCAAGTAATTTTTCAAGCGAAAATGCCAAATGCTAATTAGTTTAAAGGGCTTCAGTTGCAAGTATTGACTGCTTCACTGTTCCTTGTGTGATTGTTTTAGAATTCTAAACATCAAAACAGGCCACTTAAAGACATTTTTCACTAATTTCTTGCATTTTAAGCCCCAATAATGACAATAAGTGTTGGCTGCAGCCAAAGTTATGCCACCCCTCCTCTCTCCTCCACCTTATTTCCTTTCTGCGCTGTCCTGCATACTAAAAAAAACACAGATTAGTCTATTGTGGCTGGATGGATGGATAGATGAAGGCTCTCTGGTTGAAGATGAAAATGCCACTGTGGGAGAAAATCAGGACAGCCAGTGTACATTTTAGGCTCCTGCTAGCTACACGTCTCTCTCATCCAAGTGTCATGCTGGTTTCTCATTATAGAACAATTGTGGGTACCATCCACCCACACTTTGCTGGAATATTCAAGAGATGTCGGTCACCTCTCCACAGGAACCATTTAGCCTTTTGTTTAGTGCGACACTCTCAAAAGAACATCTGCACATATAGCATATCTGCTCCTCTATAGTGTAAAATATTCCCTTTAAATTGCCAGTAATAATGAACATGACTGCTTATATTATTCTGCAAGTAGACTGACCCTCAGATAGACTAATTTTGTCACTTAGAGAAATTACAGCTTTACTTTATTTAGTATGCAGGGAGTCTGAATAGATGAATATTGATGCTTTCTGTTTGACGTTATCCAACATAGAAATGATCTTCACATTCTGACTATTAATTCTCATTTTAAGATGTTGGTGACATTTGTCCAAGCAATAGATTAAATAACATAGTCAGATTTATTACTAGTAATACTAGAAAATATACAGTATATTATTTGTAATTTGCAATTATTTCACTGTTTCCTGTTAAAACATGCAGTACCAATTTGCTTAATGTAAAGAGCTGACCTCATAGGACTTGTTTTTACAATCCTGAATCTAATCAGCAGTCATCTCTTGAATGGAAGTAGAGGTAAACACTTCCCTGGGGTCAATAAGTCAAGTCAACATGATTTATATAGCGCATTTTAAACAACAGGGGTCGACATGAGGTGCTTTCCATTTGAGGTAAAAGATTCCCATGACTAATTTATATGACTTAAAGAAGTAAAAAGTACACATAGTCATCTCAAGACTATTACAGTATATAGAAAAACTAGTGATTCACACAACGGCGGAGAAGCAAAACTCCCTTTTAACAGAAAAGCAGAACCGGGCTCAGGACGGGCCCCATCTACCTCGACCTGTTGGGGTGAGGGTAAAGGAGAAAGAGAGAAAAAAAATGAGCTTGGAGAAACAACAAAATTTACCCAACACAGTGCAACTGTGAGATTTTTTTCTTTCTGCATTTAATCTGACAGCATCTGAACGTATTGGCTTCAGGCCTGAATGAGCACCCTGGCAACTTTTTTCCTTAAAAGTCGTGATGGCAATCTTACTCCATCAAACTTAACATTAACATTTCTGTGTCACTTTCAGCTTGACACAAGTCTTAACTGCATTAATAGATAAGGCTTTTCCCCCTCATTTCAGCACCAATGGTGTTCCAAAACCTGCTGCCAAAATCACAAAACACCTTTCTCATTCACTTTGCCCTACAGTTTCACATCTATCTTACATTCACTGCGATGAAAACACTGGATGAGATTCACGAATAATGAATGTCATCTGAACGTTAACAGGAGCTGAGTCTTTCCTCTCAATTGATCAAATACCTGCAGCATCAGACCACAGCAAAAATACATATAAGTGTCTCCAAAGTACGAGAGGTGTTTGCATTTATGCATGTGGAACAACCTCAGTAACTTCATTAATTACTTATAAATTATCCCTGACGTGGAGACAGGATCGATAAGGATCTAACAGCAGGTCCCACTGTGTAATTTTCTTCACTGCAGACCGTCACAGTTTATCAGCTGCAGTTAAATCATTTGTCACAGAGCAGATTTAGATTTAGTCTTTTGTTTATTAGTGCATTTTAATGCATTATGTCACTTGATGTAGTGTCCAGTTTTATGTGCATAACAAATATCTCTCTTCAGCACTGTGATGGGTTGTCTGAATGAAACTGTGATTTAAATTATCGTAAAAAATGACCTATCTCTTAATGACAGAATCCCATCCTTTTCGCAGGTTGATGAGGCAGCAATGTTATGCATCCAATGTCTGAAAAGGGCTTTATGAACTCGGTAGGTGGGCATCCTTGATACGCTCACGCTGTAGTGGAGGCGAGAGCAATATGAAGTACATTATTTTTCAACTTATCAGTGCTGAGATGTGCATTATGATGTAAATTCTGTTTGCGCTGCTTGGTATATATTTACTTTAATTAAATGCATGAATCACTAGAATTCTTTGGAAAGGTCAGTGCCATCTTAATCACTGATTTAAATGCAAATGAAACGATGCAAAAGACAACATTTTTGATTTTGTCTTCACCAGGCCTTGACGAGAGAAGTCACTTCTCCTAGTTTCAAAACCTTGAAGTTGTCTGTACATGTTTGTGTTCATGTATGTGCGCTACACATGTTTGTGTGTCCTTTTGTGCTCATGCATTTGTATGCATAAGGGACAGTGGAACTTTCCGTGCGCCCTGTGTTAATCTTTTGTCCTCTGTAGCTGTCGGTGTTCATGTGATCCCCTCGATTTCTTTGGCCCCAACGCACTGGATACACTCAGCATCTCCCTTTTTTACTAATCTGTGCTCTCAAGCATGACTCTACATAACATTAGGCTTACCCTGTCTTCATGCGTCTACTTTCTTGTATATTCTCATGAGTTAATTTGTGTTTCTTAGTCTATAAATGACATGCGAAGACTCTGCCCTTTACCCCTGACACATACAGTTTCATTGCAATCGCTCAATGTATTTCTTCATTGCCATAACTTAACTTGTGTTCTTCAGTGAAAACAGGTAATTACCGGAGCTCTGACGTCTTAACGCTGCTATCACCCTGATGAAAGCCTGAGAAGTGGTGTTGTATAAGATGAAAGGGTGGCCTGAAGGGTGACCGTGTTACAGACCTGCACATAGCTGGTGTGATCAGTGGAAAGTGGATGAATAAATCATACAAGACTCTGAGGGAGTACTGGATAGATAGATAGATTACATTTAGTGTCTTATAAATCACGGCTGTCTGTAGCTTAGTCTGTTTCTGTCCATCTTTGGTTAATAGCATGCAGCACTAATTGAGCCACAAGATCCTGATGTTGGGGGTGTCTTTTTGTGTGTCCGACCACTTTGATCCATTGTTGTGGCTTCGTTTTGGGCGCCTTGCTCTGTCGGTGTAAACCGCGGCCCTGCGGTCTGCAGACAGAGGAGTGGTTTAGGCTTGGCCAGAGGACGGAGGTTTCAGATGACCAGTCTTTTGTCTGTCCAACACGATAGGCTGTGGCCATTACACAGCACAAAGCTTGCGGATGCAGAGCAGGTAATGCGATTAACCTTGCTGCTGCCTCAAACTCAACACGTGGTGCATCTTGTTCAGCCAAGAATCAGTCAGTATGATCAGTGTGTCATTGAGTTAACAAAATTCGGTTGCCAAATGAGTTAAGAATGATGTTTAATCCCAAGAAAATGTAGAAATACTACTAATACTAATAATACTCATACTTCTACCACTACTACTAATACTACTACTAGTAATAATAATACTTATAACTTTATTTAAATAGCACCTTTTAACAGAGTTTACAAAGTGCTTTACAGGCAGGGCAAAAAATAAACAACAGAAGGACAGTCAGTCCAAACACAAGGAGAAAGACCAGAGAGGCAAAAGTGGAGAAAACAAGTAAACATCTTAAAAGATTTTCAAAACGAATCAATACAACAACACTGAATACACTAAATATGTAAATAAGTAAATAAATAAAGGGTAAACGAGAATTAA
>OMNN01051698.1:24256-36697 GCA_900302755.1 Chromis chromis | reverse complement strand
TGTGAGACCAAGCAAATGAGAGCCGGGCCTTGGGGACGGGGGGTTTACCTGCTCCACTCATGTCCTGACAGGTAAGATCCCCCTTCTGCCAACGGGCCGGGTCCCAACGCAGCACCCAACAGTTCCTTTTATTCCATCACGGGGTTCAATCTGGTCAGTGCAGCCCCCTTTATGCTCCGCTCCGTGGGCGGATGTGTGGCAGCTTAAAGATTCCCATCTGCTGTCCTTGACTCTGTGCCAGAGGAGCTGGAAATGGACGTCTCTGCTGCAGGAAGTGCAAGGAATTGTTGAGGCTTTGCTTCCTGGTTGATTCCCATGCTCAGGGTTAGAGAGCGCTTCACAGTATTTGTGTTGGAAGCGAAGGGAAGCTTTGATACTTACCATCGCTGCTGAAAAAACAAATTCTCTGTCTGGTTTTTACAGACACAGATGTTAATGAGATTGCAAGGGATATTTCCTCAGTTGTGTTAGTGTGTTATGTACACCTGTAAAATCTAATGGCGTCTAACAGTTCTGCCATAAACTCTACTTTGATGAAGCTTTGACATTATCAGTTTTGTTGGTGTTGTTAAAAAGGTGATGATTGTACATTATGTTTGTCATTAAGGTCATAGTGAGTAGTGGTGGTGCATGGATTTAAAAGTGTTCCTAATATTTTACCCATCTCATGTGTATTAATAGGGTGGACAATTCGAGTACACCACCAATACCATTGTGACCTTAATATTAAACATAAAGTCACCTTTTTGACAGTGCCAACAAAAAATGAAATTGAAGAAGTTTTGTCGAACTGTTGCATTACATTTCCTTAGATTTTACAGGTGACCATAATACTCTATTGTAGAGGAGATTGTGGATCAGACCGCATTAATATCTGTGTCAGTCTGTGCCTAATAAAGTGCCTGATAAGTGTAAGTTTTATCATTCAAATAAATAACAAAATAAGTTTTGAACATGCTACCCCACATCTTCAGCTCCAATTTAGATCTCTGAGGCTGAGCTCCGATTAACTTTGATAGGCTTTGGTTTGGGTGATTGAGGTTACGGAGAGGTTTTGGACACTGTTTAACTTTCTTTGCCCTGAAATGCCACCCTGGTTGAGCTTCTTTTAATAGAGATCAGATGAAGACCGGACTTTTATTTTCATACAAAAACCAACAAATTTCCAGGCTCAGCCTTCAATTTGCTAATATGGTTATCTTGAGCTCTGTTGTTTTGCCTGCATCTGGGGTTCTTCATCGCTTTAACTGCTGTTTATCCATGCAAATTCAGCAATATCCTGGTGTTCTGAGCCACGGTGATTGTTTTATTTTAAAAAATGATGTAAAGACATGGAGGTAAATAGCATTTTAAAAAGCATTTCTCTCACATTTGGTTGCTGTAGCTGCTCTGTCTTGTTGTCCTGTCTATTTCTGTGTGTCCTCCCCGGCAGGAGACAGGGAAGTGGTCACTTGGTGCCAGTAAACACAGAGCTTTTGTTTGTGGGAATCAGCCTCAGGTGCAGTTGACCTCTGACCTTTAAGCCTGCAGGTTGAACAAAGGGCCATTAAGGAGAGCTGAGTATGTCTCCACTGCAGAATGACTGAGACAGAGAGGTTCACAGAAAGTGTGCAGAAAGGGTTGGGAAGACACAGACATATGGAATTTACTTCACAATCTCACTTAAAATATAGCAATTTATTGTTAATCTCTAATAAATAAAACAGTCCGACCTTTTAAAGAGTTTGCTCTGTCTCTAATTTCTAACATTTATCAATTCCCTGGCTTTTTTGAGGGACAGCCACCCATGAAAGAAGCGCTGACAGCCACCATCAACGCTTGTGAATCCAGACCAGGTCACTTCATCATCATCCGATCACTAAAACAAGGTCCTCTTGGAAGCGTCCCCCTTGTCCTCTTGTCACTGCTATAACAAAGTAGAGACAGCGGCCTTTGGGCTATAGCTGGTGACAGGTAAGTCCCTCAGAATCTGCACAATGCCCTCAGTCACTTGCAAACAATGGGGTCACTCAGTCAAAAGAAGGGTTTGGAGTGTGGGGTGGCCTTTACACCTGAAGCTGACAGGTGGTTGAGGGAATAATCGAAACATTAGAAATCTGAACTAAATCTTTAAATTTTTAAAGATTGTTTGCATCTGCTGCTCAGCGGTTGCTCTGTTTATGTTTAACATTTCAATCTCGCCTGTGGAGGACAGACTGTACTGTATGTGCAAGAAGCCACAATCCCATCATCTCTTCCCTCCTCCGTCTTTCTCTCCACTCTGGCTCAACACTGCCACCCAGTGATCCCAGCCGGTGACTTAACATCTCTCAGTCAGGCTTCGGTCCTGAGGCCTGTGGTTAGGTAGACAACATGACCTCACTGCCAGGGAAACACACAGACTGGGATTTTCCATTGCACCCTGGAGGGACTTATGCCCAGACCCCTTTTCAATCCTCACATGATGAGCTAACAAAAACAAGTGTTTGACACAGCAGCCAGAGGAGACTGCAGTGGACACCTCCGAAAGTCTGAAAATGTGATTTATGGTGCGGAGATGCTTTCTGCGTAGAAGCTGCTCTGACTGATTGTTGTTCATCCAGCTTTTTCTTCGTACTTTCATCATAAATCCCCAAAGAAATGCAGACAGTGGGTATAAAAAAGTTATTCTCTTCTCCCCGGACAGTTTTTGAATTCATTCTTACACACAGAAGGAGGGTTGTGTCTCGGTGCCAAGTGTGATTTGTAACAAAGTCGACCATCGCTGGCGCCAGCAGCAGAAAGTTGCACGGTGAGACACGTATATCTGTGTCTTTGATGTGTAGACAGAAACACACAGAGAAATCTTTACAGCCAAGTGTGTCAAATCTCACAGATGACTGAAAGTGACTGTTTCCTTCGGTGTCGTCTGTCAATAAAATCATAGTGGCATTGATTGAAGGTGATCATTAATACAAGTCTGCACTTAAGGATAATAACAGGGTTTGCGTCTGTGGCAATCCTTTTTGGACAGGTAAGTAAACTAGTTTAGACATGAGTCATTTGCGAGGCATGAACAAAGTGTTTCTGTCCCCAAAGTCTTTCAGTTGATCGTCTTTCTGCTATTATCCTAATAGTGAGCACTTCATTAGTGGTTCTCCTGAGAAGACAGGCAGCCCATCAAAATGCAGATGTAATTAGCCACGTGGAGGAAACAGGAGCTGCGGGGGGGCCGTCATGGCTGTGGGAGATCTGAGATACTGTAGGTAAAGGTGGCTGAATAATTCAAGGTGAACGGCATTAAAGCTACTGCTTTCCCCCCCCCTTCAGCCGGGGTCTGAAATACACATGTCAGAGTTGTGTGTCTGTGAATTCACCAGTGTACAAACACAAAGGTGTGAATCATTAAAGAACTTGAGAGAACAGTACATCACATATCTCATTAAAAGAGGCAAAATGCACCATCTTAAAACTATTCTGACTATCCTTTGTGACCAAAATCCTTTTTTTTAAAACAGCAATAATCAATATGTTTGTAAGAAAATTTAAGAAAAATAAATCCAGAAAAAGACAACAGAAAAAGTACCAGCAGCTCAGTACCAAAACTTTGCACCGTAAGTAAAAAACTGAAATCTCCAGGTAATTAACAGTGTGTAGTAACTTATATGAACACCAGCTCACTATATTCACTAACACTGGCAATATGCAGCAAAAATTCCTGCATGTATGTTACACATGACCATAATATAACATATCTAACCACTGTGATACAGCCACTTTGTAATTTTTCCATAAAATTACTCACCACTAAAATGCAGAGTCGGTTACGAGTTTCTTCTGCGCTGGTTTTAGATAAATGGCCGCCAAAAGTTGTTGACAAAGACATTCGGCTCCCATAATGCAATTCAAAAATGTTAAAGGTGAAAATAGTCACACACACTTGACAATTTCTGTTAAAATGCACAGTCATGCAACTGTCGGTATAGAAATATGTCTTATATTGTGGCGAATGTAGCTCATAGTTGGTTTGGCTTTTTAGTTTTCAACTTTACATTTGGGTTTAGTGTCACTGCTCTCATATTGTTGTTTTTGGCTGCAGCAGGCTTCAGCAAAAGCTTCCAAAAACCTACCTCCCCGTCTGCCTTTTTTTCCCCACACTTACTCTCTAAAGAACTTTTTTTTATATAAAATCAAACTAAATAAACATTATGAACACAAAGAAGTGCGAGTGAAATAAACTTCATAAGAAACACTGGTCTGTTGTGAATATCTTACTTTTATTTTGAAAGCTTCCTTTAGGGCTGTGTTTTTATAAATGTCCTTTTTTATTTTTTAGTCGATAACCCTGTGCATGTGTTAGAACACACTTCAAAAACACAGCAGTCTGATCCTCTGCTGCTCTACACCTTGTAGGGATTACAGGTGTTGGTTTTCTTTCCACTGTGCAAGAGGAACCAGAGTCCTGCTTCAATGTGCCGGAGCATTTGTATACAAGAGCACTGGAAACCCGATCATATTTAATAATTGATGACAACTCTGAAACCCCTTCACCTCCGTCCATTAGTTCCTCTAAGACCTCTGGCCTAACACTACTTTGTAACTTCTTGAAAACAAGAGAGCGTGTCTTCCCTCGGCCTCTGCTAAAGTGTGCCGCTGCCCTCTCACAGTGACAGTGACTAATATCAGCTTTTAAATGCACTTGAGGTTTGAATCCGGCTGACCGCTCGTCTGCCGTGTCCTCGTGCGCTGGACGCTTTCTGTGTATTTCTAATTGGATAGGCAAAGGAGGGCAGGGCAGCGGTATGAAGTAGGTGTCAGTGTGGTCTGGCTACAGTTTGTCTCCATTTCCTTGATTAATGTGTGCTTCGTTGTCCTGCCATGTACACCAGAGGCATAAATCCTGGCTGGCAGTGACGGTGTGTGTGTGGTGGAGGGGGCTGGAAGTGACAAGGGAGCCTGCTGATAAATAATGCACATGGCACACCTCAGAGTGTGACTAATCCAAACCTCTTGACACGAGATGGCCGAGGCTTAGCCGTGACATTGACACTTCCGCCGCCCTGCACATCTTGGCCTTGGAAGAGCATGTGGTCCAGACGTGGACAAAGTATTCAGATCCCTTACTTAAGTAAAAGTACTAATACAGTAATATAAAAATGCCTCTTTAAAATAAGTAAAAGTTCTGACTAATCCTACTTAAGTAAAAGTACACATTACTAAGCATTAGTAATGTGTACTTTAATACTTTACCTATATCAAAATGTAGGTAAAGTATTAAAGTAAAAGTACTAGTTTGGTCTCTTTGACTCATGTATTATTATATTTGTCATCATAAGGTTATGAATAGTGAAGCTTCAGTGTGTCAGCAGCATGTGACTGTTGTAGCTGCTGCAGGTTTGAACTACTTTACTACGTTAGAACTTGAACTACTTTATATACAGTTTCATACACAGGGACAGAAGATAAATCTGAGAGGAAAGGAAAAAACAAACTTCTGATACACAAATTTGTTTTCAGTTTTTAGACTTTTTCTCTAATCTTAAATTTTTGTGAGATATTGGATGATTTGAACATTTGAACAACTCATAGACGTCTTTAAAAATTCTGAAACCTTGGTATATTATCCATTATGTAAAATCCTCATCTTTAAAGTAACTAAAGCTGTCAGATAAATTAAGTGAAATCGAAGGTGCAATGTTTCCCTCTAAAATACAGCGTAATTAGATTAATGAAATTATAATCTATCTATAAATAATTAATTAGATTACAAACAGTGCATCAGGAAATGTACTGCGTGCACTCCACGAGTACGTTCTGTGATAACTGCACAAATCGCATTTTCAATTTGCTTCAAGTTATCAAGAATAACAAGTTGGCAGCACATTAGAAAAAAAATCAAAGTGAAAGCATGGGCTTGAACACTGTGAACTCGTGAGTAAGGTTCATTTGAGGTGAACAGATGATTACATTGTGTCAATCCAGAGTGGCACCCTGTTCTCTGCCAGTGGTGACGGCGATGCTGTTGGAAGGAGAACACACGATTCACCACACCCAGAACAACTGCTTTATGAGGCATTTAATGGCTCTCGATCGAGAAGGCTGTGATCCCGCTTAAATATTTTAATTGTTTTTGTTTAAAATCAATCGATAAGAATCCTTTTGACTTGAGCAAATTGAGTGCAATTGAGCGGCAGTCATTTGTAGTGCTTATTAGTGTAATGTAATAAGCAACTAATGGCTCAGTTAATGTCATAACACTCGGCAGATGCCTGCTCACTCCACCACCTGCTGGAATGCAGGTTTCCCTTGATAATTGGGGCAATTAGAGATTCCTCTGCTTCACTATCCCTGGTCATGGAGGAACCCTGCTATTACTATTACACAACGCAAACAGGCAGACTCACCTCAGGGTCTACAACTAGCTTATCTTAATTATCATATCAGCTTGCCCGAGTTAGGCTTTTGACTGAGCCAAACGCAGCACTAATGTAAATTATTGACAAGAGAAAGTCAGTCAGTGGCAGCATAATGGCTGCTATTATGAGGAAAAGGGGAATGCATGCAAATATGTTAAGCTGTTAGCTCATTCTAACTGACCAGACGTAACCGGCACGTGTATGTTTGGTTTGCATACACGCAGTGATTGACAAAGAATAACAGTGTTGTCACTGCAGCTCACAAAGGCAGCCGAGATCAAACAGAGAGCAGAGGCTTTAGGTGTGGTAGTATAGAAATGCAACAGTAGGAGTTGCTCCGTTCGTCTCTTTTGAGCAAGTGTTTCATCTTGTGCCTCATGACAGCTGATGGCAATCATTTTGCTTTTGTTTGTCAGGCGATGCTGTGAATTCTCACACACGAGGCTTTTCATTTTTCTGAGAAGGCCCTTCTTTTGTCTCCAAACTGACAAAGAGAGATTAATACTCCTCACACACCTTTATCTCACATTCAGGGCCACCTTGCTTGGGGTTGGGAACCACTTCAGAGAAAACAGCCTGGAAGATGACATGGGAGAGAAAAAATACAAGAGGAATATTGTGAGTGATACAGTATCGTTTCAACATGACCAAAACCATAAACAAACATGAGATATGTAACGAAAAGCTCAGGCCTAGGTAGCAGGCCAGGGGTACCCCTCAGATCCAGTGTCTCCACCAAAGCCCTTGTTTTCCAGTACACAGTGACGGAGACAGCAGACACAGTAGGTAAGTGTTTGTGTCGGGCCAGGCTAAGCCCCTTAGACTCCGTTAGTCCCCTGACGTCTACTCAGGTTCCTCAGGTTCTCAGGGTTGGACCTGCGTTCTCTTCCCTGAGCGCTACCATGACACTGGCCCTCAATGGCCACAAACACAAACAGTAATTGTGTTAGACTCACACAAACAGGCATATAAGCGCACATGTAGGTTACACACAGTCGGCGCAACACCCCTCCCTTCGCATAAAGAGCATCCCAGTGGAATGTGGTGGTGTGTGTGTCTGACGCCACGCTAAGCCACCTCAGTCCTGCTGAGGAGTCTACTTTTGCAAGCCCTGTCGTCTGCGTCTGGCCATCACAATCATGAGAAAATCACTAGGTGCCTGCGGGGCACATCTCCCAGGTTACAGGTATTCCTGTTGACACATGCCAAATCCCACTCTTTCTCCCAGGTTGGTGGTGAACACGGTGGAACGCCCTGTCTAAACCGCAGACATCACATAGGCCGCTAAGCAGGGCAGGACATGTTGGGTCACGTGGTGGAACCACTGCCTGCGTCGATGCCTTGTAAACATGCATGAGTGCAAACCTGTGTGTGTCGACCTGTACCTGCACACCAAACACACACCACATAAGCATTCTAGCCGATTAACCAGGTAAGGTGCTGCAGCCCCCGAGGGATCTCTGGGGCCCAATGCTGCGAGCCACAGCTCTGCCTGATCTAGTCAAGCTGCTGATGGATGGGAGTGCTGGCACATTCCTCTGACAGGTGACGGGAGCAGCTCCTATTTGATCTGCCTCTGAGTGCAGAGAGAAGAGGAAGAACCTGAGAAAATAAAATTGCCCCACATATGTCTCCGGTGACAAACCTATGAGGTGGTAACATGTCAGTAGCTGGAGATGTAGTTAATATGAGTTGTGAAATACTTCAAATATTAGTGAGCAGATGTGAGAAAGAACCAAATACATGAACTTAACTCAGTTAAATTCAGTGTTATTTTTATAGCTCAAAATGCACAGCATATGTCAGAGAGAAACCCAACGAATCCAAAGACTCTTTCTGAGAAGCACATTAGTGACAGTGGAAAGAAAACAACATTCAGCAGAACCAGGTTAAGGGAGGGCAGCCATCTGCCTCCACTGGTTAGGGTGAGGGTAAAGAAGGGTAACTGCAGTATTGTACTTACCTCATACCTTTGAAATATTTCCTAAATGTTTCCATTTATGCTACTTTTGATACCCCTGCTCGACAAGGAAAAATAAATTTTACTGCAATACATTTATACAGGTATAATTATGAGTTACATTGCAGATAATAATTTTACACAAGAAATACATGATGAGATTGCATTACTGCAATGCTGAAATAAAGCAAACATGTAAATACGTCATTAGTAATATTTAACTAGAAGAATACTCGGAGAGTGGTTTCCTCTGGCAAGTCTATGTAAAGCATGTAAAGTTTGTAAATACATTTTTGCTTATTTTAACAGACCCTAGTGGTCAAATGCTGCAAATGTTTTATGCTTCCAAATCAAATACTTTGTCTTTTTAGTATCCGTATGTATGACAGCTACCCTTTCAAAGTACATACTGTGTCATGTAGTATCATACAACTAGAAAACACTATTAAGTCATAATCTCATGCCTCAAACTTTTACAGATTGTAATGCAAAATTAGTTGTCATCTGTTTTTTTATACTCGCAAAGGATTGTGTGTTAAAATGGGGAGCAAAGCATGCTGGCTTGCATTGTGCTGGATGTAGTGTGACATCTAGGTATTTTTGGCATACTGCATTTGACATACTATTTTTTCTCTGGTATACTACATAGTAAGGAAGTATGGATAAGGGAACCAACCTTAGTTCAATTAGCTGTGACAGATAAACACTTCTGAAAAGCAAAATCCACATGATAACTTTTATGAAGCTTGAAATGAACATCGTGTCTTTGGCTATTTTGTTGAAGATAGAAAAACAATTATGGCCTTCATAAAATTCAGTATAGCGGAAAATCCAAACTCGCATCATAATGTGCTCTAAATTTGGGCTTATCCATTGAATTCAACTGTAAAACTTTACAACTTTAAAAACAGGGTTCTCTGTGTCTTCAAGCAAAATGGAAATCAGGCATGTGATTCAAGAATGTGCACTAAATCGTCTCCAAGTTAAACCCATTGGTGGCGCTACTGTGTTCAATACATAGATACAAAAATTCACTTGTGTCTTCTTTTTCTCATGCTCCACCTCTCCACTAAGTTTCATCAAAATCAGTAGTTTTGGTGTGATCCTGCACTGACAGACAGACTAACAAGCTTTGCTGCAAACACAACCTCCTTATCAGACGTAATAATATAATAACACTCCGAAAGTGGCCATTCAACATGAGCACTTTTACTAGTGACACATTTTGTTGCTAATACTTATCTACTAATGCACGTTAAACAGCCTGCTATTCAAAATGCATTAGTAGTAATGACTAATTGGGCACAGAGTCTTGGAAAGGTGAAAACCGATCCAACCATCATATTTCTTTGAAAACACTTAGCCAGACATGTGGGTTCGGTTACAGCCAGCTCACATTACGGAAAGTCATTTACTGCCTCACCAGCGGCATCTTAATATCTCACCGTATCTGTGACATCACAAAACTCTCTTGTTATGCTTGAAACCACACTGTGTACATCACAATACACCCTAAGTCTACCGACCACAAATGCAAGCAAATGCCTCGATGCTTACTATACACCTTAATGCTCCATTGTCTCCACTCAGGTACTGTGACATCCTTTAATGTGGGTAAGAGAAGGGAGGTTTTGTGACTGAAATGCAACCTTTAATGCAAGTATTTGTTTTGCCGCCATAGTGACTAAATCCAGGCGTAGGAGGGAACAAGAACAAGCATGGAAACAGGAACAAGGAGATTTAGATGATCAGTTGGGTCTTATTTAAAAAAAAAACTGGATGAGACTGTTATCGGCACATAGCAAAACGCTGACACATGCAATACCACGATGCCAAAGGAAGAGATGTCAGTACATAACAGGTACTGTATGTGGATCTATCAGCAACAGCTCTACTTGTTTGTTTTCCCCTTGCAGGTATCTGTCATTCTAGCGCAGAGACACAACAAGTTCGCTCACACCCCTGGAGATGTATTACATTTCAAAGCCAGCCTTGACGTATAGACATGCAAGAGCAAGTCTGAAGCAATATGAAGTTCAGTGGTGAGAGGGGGAAAAATGTAAATAAAAGTCCCCATCAAAAGAACTACCTATTTTGTCGGCTGCAGACTGTAAAAGAGGTGTTTAATTAATTGTGCTCTCTTGTGGCACCAGCCTCTCTGCTGCTGCATCACGTGCCGCACTTGTAAACAAGGCAGTCTTGTATTTGATGCCGCCCGCCCGACACGCCATCTTCCTAGGATGCCGAGGAGCTTGAAAGAAGAGGAGACGAGGAGGCGAAGTCCGTGAAACTGTGTGTTCGCTCGTCCGTGTGTTTGGGGAGCGGGGTGGACTGCGGAGGGAAGGTGGTTCGGCCACCGCCCTGACTGACTTCCAGGCTCCCCCGGCAGAACCGCAAAACCCCAGCTTCCCCCCCCTTTCAGCTCACCCCTGCAGAGGCCGACGCCAGATTCAACACAGCATCCACGAAACAAACACAAACTCCCACTGTTCTCCTCTACGTGGCTTGCAGCGGTTGTGCAAGACGTTTGGTAGAAAATCCTTGTTTATATCGCAACCATAATACAGTAGATCTACAAAGAGAAACTCCGGCCCACGCCAGAACCACTCAAAACATTACTGACCACCTTCTAAACACTGAAATTGAGCCTCATTGCAATGTAAAGGTTTGGGGCTACGGAGGTTTGGCTCGGCCTGGAAACATTCTGTTCATACCTTTAAATGCATACAATATTAAGAGGCTTATTTTGAAGTTTGTTGAAGACTGTTTGGTAGCAAGTCTAGCTCTTGCAGTCTCTTGTGTGTAAAAATTTAGGTATAAATCACATTTCTGCACAAAATCATGGTATTTGAGTCTATATGTCAGGTTGTAAGAGGCTCAGGAGGGCTGGTCCCCTCATGTCCCCCTCCATAAACCTCCAGCACGCCTCCCAGTCTAAGCACTGCCACTCTGTAATTGTGGGGAAACCACAGCACACAGCCCCATATATAAATACTCTATTCTCCCAGCCTTGTCAAAATAAAGGTTGTGTGGGGAGAGAGAAAAAGGGCTTTTTTGGTGGCCCTCTCCCCCACTTTGGTGCTATTTTTGAGCAAACTTACTCTTTACCTTTTGGGTGAAGCTGCATTGAACGAACATGATACATGGAGACAAATTTCGAGGAGGTTCCTTTCCCTTGTCAGAGTCATTTTAAGCATAGCTCAGCATCAAGGGAGCTAAAAATAAAAACCCGCCGTGTTCTCTTACAGTTGTGCAAATTTTCCACAGCTGAATGAGAAACACTACAAATATGTTGACACAGACGCCGTAGCATATTTGACACGGCACCTTTGTTACAACATACAGGTGAGCCGGCGTGTCTGTGTGAAAAAGGCGTGAATCCCTTTTAAAACAGTGGCAAGAGAAAGACACACAGAGACCTGGAGAGCATCGCCTGAGCTGTGCACACACACGGCAGCCTGTTGACGTGCTGCCTGCTTTGATGTGTGTTTTCAGTGCACTGAGATTTCCTCATTGTCTTTGCAGCCCACTCACCTGTCTGCGTCTGCAGCAGGTCTCGTCTTTGTTCAACACTCTCTTCAAAGCATTAAAGCGCTCTTGTCGCCTGCCGAGTGCAGCCTGTGTGCAGGTTTCCTAAAACCTCATAACTGAACTTCCACTGAGAATAAAGTTAGACTGCAGGCCTACAATTGGGATCCAACTCGTAGAAGAACAGTGAATTAAGATATATTACAAAAATACAGGTTGTACACAGGGAATAAATTCCTTTCAAGTCTTTTAATTACTGTATGACAGATCTGTAAAAAATGTCTATAGGTAAACATGCTATTTGACATATATAAAGAACTAAGTTTTAATCCTCTGAACCCCAAGCAGTTTCTAAGTATTTTTTGTTTGTTTGTTTGTTTTATTTGCTCCTGTCACATTTTTAGGGGGAAAATGTCCGTTTGTTTGTTTGTGTGTGTTTGTTTGTTTGTTTGTTAGCAAGATAACTTGAAAAGTTATGAACGGATTTTGATGAAATTTTCAGGAAATGTTGATAATGTGACAAGGAACAGGTGATTAAATTTTGGTGCAACCCAAAAAACATATATTCGTCATTAATTG
>OMNN01051698.1:0-23397 GCA_900302755.1 Chromis chromis | reverse complement strand
CTTCTAAACTGCTGCTGTTCTGTCCAACACAATCTAAGTGGAAAAACACGTACCCACAAACAAGAAACCCTCAGATCACAGCCCCATAAAAAAACAAAACAAAAATTCATCCTCCCTCAACACAGAATAGCCACTTCTGCTTTTAAAATGTGCATAAACGTCAGCATGAAGTCGCAGTTTGGACAAAAAACATCTTGCACAGTTTAATCGATAATTTAGGTAATTTAGGTAATTTAGATAATTTAGGGGGCAGTGGTGGCACAACAGGTTAAGCCCCTGACTACTGATCAGAAGGTCAGGGGATCGATCCCCACTGCGGCCACTGTTGGGCCCCTGAGCAAGGCCCTTAACCCCTGACTGCTCCCTGGGCGCTGTGGAAAACGGCAGCCCACTGCTCCTAGTATGTATAGTAGGATGGATCAAATGCAGAAAGTGAATTTCCCCAAGGGGATTAATAAAGGATAAATTATAAATTAATTATAATTATTTTTCCCTGATGGAACTGCACTTCACATAAGATTAGTTCAGTGACCCTGGAAAGTTATAAGTCTGACAATTCTCACAGTTTTTACAGTTTCTAACACTAATAATTGGCGTAATGTTTGGCTTTTAAAAAAAACAAAACGATATCATGCCTTTCAAACCCAGTGGCAGGTTTTTGGGTTCAGAGGGTTAAATAAACTTTGAGTTCATAGTAAATAGTCACTTGACCCGAAAATACTTATTTAAGAACTTTCCTACTTTCACTATAGGCAGGACCAATTTACATACTTTTGATGAAACTGTAAGTCATGACTGTAAGAGCTCATGCACAACCACAGTTTCTTGTAGACAGGTGCACAGGAGGCAATATCAATAGATGAGAGATGAGAGAACTCATGCACACTGTTCTTTTATTTTACCCGTATTCGAAAAACTGACTTTACTTTATGCAAGTAAAAGGGCAGGTTGTTTTCTCTTCTCTTATCAATGAAATTGTTAAAAGTTAATAAACTCTCAAATTACAGGTTATGGCAGTTCTAATTCAAACAAAAGACATTTTTTCAGTCAATTTGAGACACAACATTAAGACAGCTGGTTGCAAATAACATGCCGTAAGTTAAATCAGTCAATCAAGGTTGACCTAAAAACAAAAGTAATGTAAAATGTAAAAGATTTAAAAACTCAAGAGAAATTTAACTGAATTTTATCTGCAATTCACTGAGAATTATATTTATATAGCACTAAATCACAGCATATGTCAACTCAGGAGCACTTCACATAGTCAGGTCAGGACCTCACAATATTATAGAGAGAAACCCAACAACTTCCCTCATGTGAATCTTGTGCAAACTCTTACATAAATGGGGTTTTCTGTTGTCTCATCCAACCAGTCTCTTCTGTTCTGTTGCCAATCTGACATTTCATATGAAACTAAACCTACCACAGAAACGAAACTGGAGGACATAGTGACGGTGAAATTACGAGAAAAAGACTTTCAAAGTACAACAGTGTGTCTGACATGAAAGTTTGCTTATTAAGCAAAGCACTGGTTCTAGAGAAGGATTGCTACCCCTGAAGGTTCAGTTTTTATTCTTTAGTATGGTATATACGGTATATCTTATATACATCATCTGTGATGAAGTGTCTCAGTTCATCACAAGCTGCATTTGTAAAATTGAAATGGTAAAGAAAAAAAATATTTTCACACAACTTTTATGGTTTCTGCCTTCAGGACAGAGGTGGGATAATATATGAAACTGAGCTCTGCTCTGCTTGAAGCAAGTCTACAATATATTACACTGGTTGTGCATGTCAAAATCACTCAAGACTTATTCATCCAAATGTGCCAAAGAAATCTGTCTATTCACTGACAGCAGTTTCATCAAGGACTTAGCTGTTCTTCTCACTCTCAGCTAAGATATCATGACCTCTTCTTGTCATTGATGTTGCCCTGATTTGGAGCTTGGATGCACCATCCATACAGTCTAGATGTAAAACATGCACACATCCTGTGGACACGCACGCACATTGCATCTTTCGCACATTTCCTTCCCTTGCTGTGTGTTTCATCCACACATACACATACAGGCAGGCAGCCATGGGAGGAGGGAATGTGAGGAATGCTCCAAACCCCGGGCTGGTGTTCTGACTCGTCCCAGACTTCATGCCGTCACCGCCGGGGTCTGTGGCCAGACCTCCCTGTGCCAGACCCACTGGCTCCAACACCCGCCCAGGCCAGCCGAGCAGCAGCTCGCGACCCATAATTAACCAGCAAGCCGCACTGCAGAGCGCATCCCCTCCCCCTCCCCACGCTCATACTGCAGGGGCCCCTTGGAAACTCAGAGGAAGAAGAATACAGTTTAATGGCCTGAAACTGCAGCTCGTACATGAGGATGCTCCAGAATACTGCAGGAGAGGAGGCAACCGTGATGCATGTATGTGTATAAACAGCATTACATGTCAACACTTTCCATCATTTGCCTTCATGTGTCACAAACTCCTTGGTTGCAATTTAGCATGTGATGTTTAAGTCGTAATTATAGTCAGTGATCGTGGAAAACATCAAAGTCGCAAAAGTCGAATGGTTTTTCTGAAGAGTTTACGAACTTGAACCATGAGAAAAGAAGCGTATAGCGCCTTTTGATAAAGAAGTGTGTGTATCTTAGTGTGTATTAGAAGTAATGCCAGGGTACATGTAAATCTCCCAGACTGGCATAATTATGGCTGAGACGTCTGGAGGTACGCTTGAGGAGTAAGCAGTGATCATCTTCATTCTTCTAAAGTCTGCTCTCTTGTTCAGGCAGGAAAGACCTTTATTCAGGGTGAGGTTTCTTCAGATCAGCCAGAGGGTCTTTTGCAGGAATCTTTTACCAGCCAAGTTTGGTATGCATGAGTGTCAGCGCTAAACCGTGACAGAAATGCCCAAGGTGTGTGATTTATCGCCTTTATTTTCGTTTGAACGCCGAGCCAAACTCAAACAGCTTCTGATTGCCCCATTTTGAACCTGATTAATAGACGGTAAAGATTTTAGCAAAGCGGCGAGTTAGCTCCATCAAGCGCTCGACATAAAGTCATAAAACCTCCATCCATGCCTCCTCTTCCCTGTCAGAGAAGTCTCCTTCCCGCTGATGTGGGGTCATGGCTTGTAAATTTAACAGGGCTTCCTCGAGGAATACCTCATCCTTTGAAAGAGAAACAGGAAAATTACACGCTAGCCAACCCACTTGGTTTTTCACCCCCTTTCTTGCACTGTAATTTGCTTCTGGAGCGGGTCGGCCTAAAATAACCTTAACCTAATATTCACAACATAAGAAGACTTTGAGTGATGCTGGAGGTCTCCCCTTGGGTGGCGGTGGACCGTCCTCAGCCTGTGGGCGTTAAGAGATTGTTTACTTGCTTACCTCTCTTAGATACATCAAGAGCACGTGGGCAAGGTTCTCATTTTTTAGCTCCTGTACAAGCAACCAAATGATTTTCCCACTCCTTAATACAAGTCATGTTCGTTTGCAGTAAGCGTGATGTGATTTACTGTGAATACATATCAGATATTCTGCATCTTGGTGAATGGATCCACAGCCCTGTTTCAGCATTATTCCCCCAAGTCTTCAGAGCTTAACCAATAAACCACAAAACCCGAGTGATGGGCATCAAAAGAGAATGCCCATGATCTCACTTGAACCAAAGTTTCCTACAGGCAGGTTTCTCATTAATCCGAGGCTCCGCTCTTCTCCATATCCTCATCGTATTTCCATGATCAGCAACCATGACGCCCCAGATGTTTATACAGGCTAGGTTAGAAAAAGGATCGGCCCGATTTCGGCTCCGGTATGCGCTCTTTAGATGCAGTCTTCATAAATCTGACAGTGATTTATGATTTGTGATCCACTGAATATGCATTTGATGCTCTTATTGTGTTCTGTGACATCTGACAAGTCAGTGGAGTGTTTTGTTTAGTTTGGTTGCTAATTATTTATTTGCTGCAGGTCATAACCAAAATGTAACATGGGTAGTTTCTGACAAAAGAATATAATGGCTTTTAATGGAGCTTTAAATACACATGCATTCGTATGCCAGGACACGCCACACATGCCTGCAGACATAAATGTAAAGCCAGCATTTCCTCATAAAAGCACTTTCATTCACATACACAGGCACACACAAACTCACCCCGCCACCCCCATTCTCCCTCTCCCTGCACCCCTCAACCCCCAACACTCACACACACCGCAGGCACCACACACACACTGGTTCTCATATGGAATATCGTGGGTGGTGCTGGACCGGTAGAGGGCTCTGTAAATAGCTCGGGAGCAACCCCTCCATTTGAGCAACCCAAATTTCCTTTTCTGAGGTCGGCTGCCTGGGCTGGAAGTGCTGTGCAGCAAGCCTCCAGTCGCCACGGGAGACCACAAAGGCCACGCTGACAGCACTTCACAGGGACCACGGCATGGCAGGGGTGACCAGATGGCCCTCCACACACATCACATGACATGGGCAGACTGAGCCCTCACACACACACATACACACCTCATGCGTGCATATAATACCGTATGCACCGGTGCATTTAGCCATGCATTCATGCACCTCCAGGTCTATATATGTGCACGTGAATGTGTAATGTGTTGTTATGCTTACAAGGAAATACATAAGACACACCACACAGTTCATCCGTGCACACAAACCCTGCAACTATACTCTTGTCTCAGACGAGAGAGAGAGACAGTGGGTGGGAAGATGGGAGGATGCGTGTGGTGCATGTTTGTGTGTTTGGGTTGTATCTGTGTGTGTAGGAGGTGATTAGTTTGCCTTACTGTTTGACTGTAAGCATTTGTGACATTGGTTTGTATCATACATGTGTGTTTGTGTGCCTGTTTTGAGGGCAAAGCTCCACAGACGAGAGATGGAAAAACATCGAAATGGAAGAGGTCCTTTCCACCACCACCACATATCACTTCAATTTTACGGCTGGGCTTTTTACACTGCAGGTATACATTGGTTAAGTTGTAACTGAGTCAGATTGCTGGCACTTAAAGACGGAAGTGGCGTGCATTAACTTTGAAAGTTTGACATCTTAAGAGCTAGAGAGACAGACTGATACCAATGTCATGTTTGTACGGTAAATGTGAAGCAAAATATCCTAATTTTGTTCATATGGTGTTTTTTATATGATTTTTATCTGTAAAGCACTTTGTACTAAGTTCAAGTATGAAAAGCGCTTTATAAATAAAGATTGATTGATGGATTGATTGATTGAAATAAACATTCAGGACCTTAAAACTACAACCAATCAATGACTGTCTCAAAAACACAGATTCAGGACTTTACACAACAACAAACCTAAGAAATCAATCGGGGTGGATGGGGCCTTCTATATTCCATATTCTTCTTCAATGCAAACATGCATGGCTGAATTACTGCAATATTATAACTTGTTTTTGTGTAGCGCAGAGTAGTTTTACAGTGTTTGAGCATAATTGTAGGTGACCTGGTGTGCTTGAGCTGCAGAGGAGTGGGTGTTCATGAGGGGTCTGGACATAATAGATCCACACGTTCCAGAGGAAGTAATGGGCAGAGTTATATCTAAATCATCCTAAGGCAGGAAGGGATTATTTTAATAGAAAAAAATACAAAAACAAAGAGATGAGTTTTTAGGAGTTTAATCAATGACCAAAGAGAGATTTCATCGTCGATCAACTGAATAGGGCGTTGACCCCTTTTTGGTTTATTTCTCTGATCAGCTGTTAAAACTGACCTGTATTAAGATATTACACAGAAGAGATTTATAAATAATGGACCTGTGTACACCGGATGACCTGACTTTGTTAAACTTGACAAAAAACACATTTAAAAATCAATAAGGGCTCTCATTTAGTCAAAAAAAAAAAAAAAGCTAAAAGAGCAACCATGAAAACATGGAGTTTGCAGTCATTTGCTTTATTACACACCGTTAGCTGAGAAGATTGACACCACTGTTGTGTGTGTACGTGGTAAAATGGTCCGGGAGCCACTTAACTTAGCATAATGACTGAAAAGAAATCTGCCTTCCAGCATGTCTAAAGCCAAATGATTAACTTGTCACGTCTGGTTTGTTTAGTCTGTACAAACACTGAAGTGTTAAAACGATAAGTTGTGGTTTCATGCATTGTTATTCTACTGATTAATCACAAAACATGAATCAACTTTATTTATATAGCACTGTTAAAAAAACACAAATGTAAATCAAAGTGGTTCAAAAGAGCCTAAATGTTATGTGGCAACCAGAGAACATGTAATGTCAATGAAATTCTGTCACATAAAGCAATAACAGGTCAAATAACTGTTGGGGATGCAAAGTAGTGGAGCATTGAGTTAAACTAATCTCAGCTTTAAGGTGATGATTGAGGTGACTACCAATGGGAGTGAAGGATAGCACTGACTGATGTATAATGCTTACTGAGTTCCCCAAACATTTACCATAAGGAAACAACATATACCGCGTTGGATCCCACCACTCCAATCACATCAACATGGAAGAGCAGCTCATCATTGTGTTCTCCAACATCTGCACTCACAATTCACACATGGACAAAAATCTTTAACATGATGCCCAGGTCTGCCTTTCTGAAATCAATGGCATATGGAAAGTTTGTTGTGTTGGTTAGCAAGCTAGGCAGACTGGGCAGGATCTAACGTCCAATTATAATCTTAAGAGCTTCAGTAAAGGCCAACTGGAGTCTTTTTTGGTTCTTGAAGACGTTTCACCTCTCATCCAAGTGGCTTCTTCCCGTCTAGCTGAGTTCTAACTTTGTGAATTATGGTCAAATCACTTGTTACACATTGGTTATTCTCAGATTGAGCCCTGAGCTTCACCACAACTGTCGGAATACTATTTTACTCTTCAACTATTGCTACATTGCATATGTGTGAACTAAAAGAAATTAAACATGGGTGAATTGTCACTCTTGAAGCATAGGCTAGCCAGTTTCCCTCAGAAACATTTGGGGTGGGAAATATAAAACAGTCTTTCAACCGTTACCTATGATAATGAGTTCTGGGTAGCCACCACAAGAATGAGTTCACAGGTACAAGCAGATGGAATGGGTTTCTTATGTAGGTGGCTGGGCTCAGCCTTAGAAATCGGGTCAGGATCTCGGACTTCCGAAGCAAGCTCGGAGTAGAACCACAGCTTTCTCTTTTAGTGGTTGGGGTATTAGACTAGAGTGTCTCCTTGGTGCCTTTAGATTTTCCAGGCAACTAGAAGAACACCCTGGGTTAGACCCAGAACTCGCTAGGGGGATTATATATCTCATCTGGCCTGGGAACACATTGGGAGCCTTGACCCGACCACAGATAACCTGAAGAAAATGGATGGATGGATGGATGGACGGTTACTGAAGCAACCAGAGCTTGGACTGTCACTAGCAAACAACTGTCAGCTACAAAGTGATGGGCAACAAGCAAATTGCTTTATATGTAGACGGACTTTTAGACTTTAGTAACTGAGCAGCTCCACTAGAGGAGTTACACAAAAGCACATCAGCAGTAAGTGTACCTCTCAAATTCCAGTCCCACTTGGGTGATATTAAATTAAACTGTGGCAGCTGAAAGGGGTAACTGGAGTCTTTGGTTAAGAAAATTATACAAACATATGATCTAGCAGTTTATCATTTACATGTATTTCCAAGATATTAAAACCTGATCTGAATGTGCAAAATATTAGGAATATGCTCTATATGCAGAGCACTGACAACATTTATATTAGATGGTCTTTCCAGGTAATTTGAAGCCATAACTATGCCGTGGTAGTGCCAATAAACAGTTATAAGTGCCATTCTCCAAGGTTATTACACCATATCATGCGCAGTATCTCTGCCAGGAAACTCAACTGCACTTACTAGAAACACAAATGAACTATGGGAAACAGTAAAACGCAAGGGTTTGGCCAGCAAGGGCAGCAAAAACAACAGTGACTACCCCACGTCTGTCCTTCAAAGGGCTTTTGTTTGTAGTGGAGGGACTGAATGTTGCCATTCACGTCGGCCATTTTTACCAGGACAATATTTCATAAGCCCTTCAGAGAGAACCTTTTGCTTCCTTTTCCTGTGGTTTGGCCCGGGCCGAGCTGTCGGGAGAGGGGAACAGCCAAACCCAAATGTAGATGCTCAACTTGGCAGGCTCTCCACGGAGTGTCCTGACCAGACAAAAGCAGGGAGAGAAATACAGCCATTTATTTATATTCACTGTGGTTTTGCGTGTTGCGTCCTAGACTTCCAGACCCCGGGTGGATATTCCGTCTGAGGACGAAGACAGATGGATGGCTTTCCATTGACATACTTAAAGGAACCTTCAGGATTAATGTCAGATCCATATGTGTTAATCGAGTGTGAGTATTTGATGTGTGGTCCACCCCATCTTCTTTTTTCTTTTTTTCTAACAGAATGCTGTAGGTCTATCTGTGAGAAGAGGTTATAGTTGAAGACAGACTATCCCCTAGTGAAGACTTGACATTTTGTATGATGGTCTGTAATGACAGCATCAGAAAAAGTATGAAATCTGATCGTTGTCAGGATCACCAGCTCTTTTCTACAAGGGATGACCTCACCACTGTCAGCCAAGGTATGGAACCAATTTAGAGGAGCTCCCCTGAAATGCTCATGTGTTCACATTTGTCAAACTCCTGTACATCTGGGCCCACTTCCACATCAGTTCCCATATACTTTACCATTGCGGAGACTGTGTGTATGGATTGGGGCTTATAACAAAAACTGAAAATTCTTCCAACAGAAACTGCTCTCGAGCCTCACTGACTCACACCTATGTCTGTGGGAGAGCCCATAAATGAGTCAACCATAGCTATTTCTATATAGGCTTAGAAGTTGGAACGGGGGGGAGGGATATATATGTTCACACACAAACACACACACATATATACACACACACACACACACACACAGTGGCTGTGGTGAGCTAGACCTCTCTGGTCAGGAGTCGGTGCCAAGAGCAAGCCGAACAGTGGAACACTGGGAGTCTTGTGCCTGATTTTGGAGCCTCTGGCTCTCTCCCGACCTTGCTTCAAAATACACTGCGGCTTCGAGGAACAGCACTCTCAGCAGTAGGGAGGCCAGGCATGGAAAAATTAGACGCAACAAGAAAGAAGGAAAGAAAAAAGGAGGCAGGCGAAATTTATGTGCTCATTCACATTTGCGGCCATGAGCATTTTCTTAATGTTTTTAACACACTTACTGTAAAGAGAAGAGCTCACAGGGAAAATTTCAAATCTGAAAGTGAAAGAAAAAACAGCACCGTAACAGCAGTGTGTGACTCTGTCCAAACAACTGTAGGATTATACTAACTGTATGCTGCAATGTGATGACAAGTTACACAATCAGACATTTGAAAATGTCATGCTGCATCAGTTTCAGTGCATTTTTTAAAACAAAGTATTTTACTCTAAAATCAAGACAAACTCTAAAAAACCAAAATCACATGACTTTCCATTGAGAAAAGATTTCTACAGTGGCCTCTTTGTTAATGTGTTTGTATTACTCACTTGTTACTGCGTAAGCCTGCTGATCCAGCAATTGTAAGCATGACACAGACTAGCTGCTCTGACATCTCACCTGACACCAGAGGCATAATAACACCTTGTCTTGCTAATAGTGTGTGTTATTGCTGCTGTACCCTGTAATCTCTTCCCTTTCTGACGCTGGTAATGACTTGAAATATCAAACTGGCCTGCAGTGATACAAGCCATACAAACACAAATACTATGTCATACTGTGACATAAACACACATGCGCACACACACACATACAGGTTCGAGCATCCAGTGAGCTCATCTGAGCCAGAAAACGCCACTTACTTTGGTCAACAAGTGACAGCTCCTTTGTTTTTATCCTCGGGCTAAGGGGGTATTACTGTACCAATATTATATGTGGGGAGGCTGTATGTCAGTCTGTATGTGTGAATCTGTAACTGCGAATAAGACTTATAAATGTAAAAGCATGCTTTTTTCAGTGAAAATTTTAAGCAGTTAGCTTCAAGTGCTGTAATAAAGAATAATTCCTTATTTCCAGCTCAGATAAATCGGCTTTAAACACTAAAATGTGACATCTGCAAATGTACGAAGCTAAAGTGTGTTTATATTCAGTTTTGTGAGTGAATATATTTGCTGATTCTTGTACATTCAGATGAACAAATCGGTTCAGATTGAGGCCAAATCAACACTAATACGCTTTCATTTTAAAATGTTAACTTATGCTGCTTGTGCCAGTTAACACTTCTTCAACACAGACTTTTGGAAACACATCCGACCCTGTTTAAGTTTGAAAACTCCAAAATTACATTGTTGTCTGGACTGGTAGAAACTAAGACTTATGAAAATGATGATGATGACCCACCCATATTCGCTTTCAAATTGGTTCTTACTGTCACTATATTTATTCCCTGATTCGTCTCGCTCCTATCATGTGCAGACATATGATTTGACTGCTAGTGGTTCAGTAAATAGAGATAACTTTCTGTTGAGCAGTTAACAAATCTGTGATCCTACTTTTCGCCATTGCTGTTATTCCTCTGTAGTATTTTAACTAAGCAACCAACTGCCTGTTTCAAGTCAATACCAGCAGCACCATGCATGTTAGTAATTAATGTTGCTACAATAATACCCATTATCAAGCTTTTCTCCTGCAACTGAATCTGTGCCGTCTTCCACCAAACCACACACTGCTTTAGGATAAAATGAAAAGTGTCTTTTTGCCTCTTTGAGCACTGACAGGTATATATCTTTAATCTCTGCTTTGACAAATACCCTCCTTAAAAGTCCCTTTCTCCGTTTTAAAGGATGCTTTACAATGTGTACCTCATGTGTCACTGCTTTGAAAGAGCGCAGGTGAGAAGGCAGCCACATAAGAACAGGCCGACGTGGTTGAAGTACCATCAGAAGTCGATATCAAAGCCAGTGGAATTTTTTTTTTATATCTATCTATACCACAGTGAAGGCTTACATTTTCCTTTCATCATTTTATTACCTCGACTTGGAGAACCACTGAGAGCGTCTTGTGTTTTCCCTGTGAAACAAACAAAGGCAAGACGACTCCATTCATTCAGCAGAGCATATCTGACAGGATGTTTGATCGTTTCTGTGTGGCCCCATCCTGTCTACCTCACTGCTAATCCCAGTGCTCAGATTATTACACCATCACAGCATTCCTCCAGTGGGAATATAAACAGTTAAATACCTGAAAGACTAGACCACTTTTTCAGGTTTTTTATTAGGCTTTTGTTTTATTGGTCTGTGTGCCCTACAGTTATACTGTAATACGTGACTGTAAAAACACAGCCATATTCTAACAATGATGCACTATTTTTCCAAAATACAGTCAAAAACTAGACATTGTGATGCTTTTATTTTGGAGCCAAAAACAAGAATGACCATCAATAGCAGGCTACTGTAAAAAATGATGGTGTAAACTGAAACAAAACTTTTCACAACGGTTTACGAAGCACTGTTTAAGTGTTGTGACTTGATTTAGGCAGTTTTACACTGATGCCCTGGGATAAGCAACTTTTTCCATTTTCTTCTTTGTTTTGCATTAAGGTTTTCCCTTTTTTTTATTGAGAGAGAAAGAGAGATAGGGTGAAAGGGGGTATAGAGGAGAGTGACATGCAGCAAAGGGTCTTGAGCCGGACTCAAACTCATGACTGCTGCTGGCAACCTGCGCCCACATGGTAACGCCTTAACTCAGCGAGCTGTACGGCGGCCCCTAATCTATTAAGTTTTAATAGTGTCAGAAAGTGTGATATAATGGAAACTAACTTTTTTTTTTTTTAAATACTGTAATTTCCACAATTAAAATACATTTTGTAGTTTTAGTTTTACACAAGATTACGTGTGTTTTTTTGTGTTATTTTATTGTTTAATGAGCAGTTTAAGTTTTAATATTTTCCCTGGTTTCTAAAATATATTTAAGAGACTACAATTAGTCACATGTTGTTGCTTTTGAACAAATGTTCCCAATCCATAAAAATCTAACTTGCCCTATCTTTCATCCTTCATTGTTTAAGGTGTTTTAGTGCTATATGCATTTTTAAATGTCAAACAGAGTTGGTAAATCTCAATTCTGGATCCTAAAAAATAAAGACATGGTGTTATTTATGATAAATACATGTAATTCACAGCAGTGTTTATACATTTTAAAGGAAGAAAATGTTGTCATTTATAGCCGACTACAGTTAATGTTGATTATAGTGGCTCTTTATAAACACAGTATATTATTGGAAAGTCTAGTTAGAATATTAATGTTATGTTATGTTCTACTGTAGAGTGTTGTAATAACTTATAGAGGTAATAACTGTTTAATTACATATTATAACACTGTAAAAAAAAAAACTGTAAAATATTGGCTACCACAGCTGCCAGTGTTTTACTGTAATTTTACAAGACAAATTGTTTAGTGTTTTTTAGTCGCGTGCAGTATAACTAATTTTCTTGTCAACTTGTAATTATTTTTTACAGTTTTACTATTGCAATTTTTTAAACAGTTATGTGCTGTAAATTTTATTGCTGCATTCTGCTGTGGAAGTTTGCAATACAGTGCTGGCAGCTGTGGTCGCCAGTATTTTCCTGTATTTTCACAGTGTTATAATTTAGTTAAATAGTTAATTACGCAGAGGACACCCTGGACAGGTCGCCAGTCTATCACAGGGCTACACATAGAGACAGACAACCAAGCACACTCTCATTCACACCTACGGACAATTTAGAATAATTAATTAACCTCAGCATGTTTTTGGACTGTGGGAGGAAGCCGGAGCACTTGGTGAAAACCCACACATGCACAGGGAGAACATGCAAACTCCACACAGAAAGATCCCAGGCATCCTAACCGGGACGCGAACCAGGGATCTGCTAGCTGTGAGGCGATGGTGTTAACAACCGAGCCACAGTGCAGCTTTTTTTTAAAGATTTTTTAAAATTCTTATACCACTAAAACAACTAAAACAATAAATTATAAAGTAAGTTGCATTTTATGGAAAAGGAACAAATCGTAATGTCATAAATATATTTTACAAACAAAGGGAAAATCATTTCATTTAATGCAAAAAAAAAAGAAAGAAAAAATTTAAAAACAGCCTATCCTAGGGCATCTGTGTAAAGTTAGAATTAATATTCTTAGAAATTAAGTAGCTGCTCTAAACGATAGTTTGTGAACTGTTGTGCGAAAAAATTTTTGTTCCATTTACACTGTAAATTTTTACAGCAGCCTGCTGTTAATGGTCAGTCTTGTTTTTGGCTCCAAATAAGCATTCGTTTTTACCTGTATTTTGGAAAAAGCAGTACACTACTGTTAGATATTACAGTAATTCATTGCAGTGTGGGCTTGAATACAGTATTGTGAAGAAAATATTCGAACTGTAAGTACATATGGAAACTATTCTTTGGTTAAAAAAAAAAATCTACTCCTGCTTTCTTTTCTCTCTTGAAACGATGAGTAGTGCCTGAGGATTCTGAATCAAACATGTTTTGTCTGCTACTCACTCACAGTTTACACCTCAACACACCTCAGCACACCTCAGCACACTTCAACACCTAGTGAGTTATGATGCACCGGCATGCCTGTGCGTGAGGGAGGCAGACAAACCGAGGGAAGAAGGGGAAACTGAAGAAACAAAATAATAATAATAATATTAATGCAGTTTGGGGAAATTCACACAAACAGAAAGTCACGGCCCAGAGAGAGAGATGGGGTGGAAGGTGGGATAGGGAAGAGGAAAAAAAAAAGGGGGGGGAGACATGAGGAGTGAGTGAGTGAAGAGCTGAAGGAGGGTAGGGGAGGATGAAGGGAGGAAGGAGGGAGGAGGAGGGGGGGAGGTTGCTTCCTGTCGCCATTCTTGCCTGCCCACATAGACAGACCGAGAAAGAGCAAGAGAAAGAGAGGGAGAATATCTGGGCGGACTGCAGGCCACATGACATTCTCTCTGGGTCCCTTTGCTTTTCCTCTGCGCCGAGTGATGTGCTCCCTCCCCTCCCTTCCCGTTCCCTCCCCCTCTCCCCTCCCTTCCCCTGCCCTTCAAAGCTTCGACATGTCATCTCCTACCACAAAAACAGAGGTGGGAAGACTTGCTGGCGCTACCGCTGCCTCAGGGTGTCTGGCACTAAAGCTGACTGCAAATACAGCAGGGAGAGGAGGAGGAGGAGGAGGAGGAATGAAGAGACAGAGAGAAAGACAGAAGGAAGGAGGGAGGGAGGGAGGAAGAAGGAGATGGAGACAGAAAAACTCAAAAGGGAGACAGAGATAGAAGCGGGACAGTGTGCATTAAACAGGACTCGTAAAGCCCTGGGCATCAAAGTGTGTGTGTAGAGGAGCTGTTATTAAGGTGGAGAGCTGGACGTGACTCCTGTCTGTTTTCTGAAGTGACACTGCTACAACCGCACCGTCTGCCTCCTCACAGACAAACAGCAGCTGACTGACGTTTATGAAGAGCGATCGAGGGGTAAAATCTCAAACTATAAGGGGGGAAAACCTCTCAGACGCACAGCCTTCTCTAGCTGTGTGGCCCGTCCCACAATCACAACCACAAAAACACAACGCTGCCCATAAAGGTCCAACAAATGGGACAAACTGCACTAATGTAAAATGTATATACCGCAGGCTCATAATTGAATATATCTCCCCCAAATTCGTGTGTAATTTTCTCCGGGATGCTGTAATATTTCCTGTGACTCTAAATACACACCACGGACGGCCATTCCCCTGTGAATAAGCGATCCCAGGCCAACTGTTTGCAGCTCGGATACCACGAAATTTGCAGATTGATTTAAGGAGCAATTATGCACTTGGCTTTTGAACCTCTGAGGCTTTGGGAATGAATTGGTGAATGGCTCCTCGACAAAGTAAGCACATCTGACCGAGAGAGGCCTCGCCATAGGCTGAGAGTGTCGAAGAAGCCACAAGAGCCCAGCAAACAAGAACATCAGTAACAGGGCTAATTATGGGCCTCTGGGGACCCGTGGGTTCTGACCTAAGAACCAACAGATGAGCAGTGTAGAGAGGCTGGGAAACGACAACAAACAATCACGCGGAGACAGGGACGTCCAATATATTAATGATCCACTAACAGAGCGAATTTAAAGGGAATGTTTGACATTTTGAGGATACATGAGAAGACTAATACCACTGTGATGCTTGATACTAAAAATCAGGTCATCATGTCACGCTATAATTACCAGTTTCCCACTTGAAAATAGCATTCATGTCAACATCCAAATCATAATTATGACTGGGAAATTCTTTTTTTTTTCTCTGAATATGTCCAACTCGGTGCGAGAAAGTAGGGAAGTGCCAGCGGGGCTAAACATGGTGTCCCACATTGGCGAAAACTGTGCTGTCAAAGGTAATTAAATGCTGAAAGTCTGCAGTTAAACAAACGTCGCTCAACTTTGTTCAGATTACATTTACGGTATTTATAGCAGCTTTCGCGGTGGGTAAAAATGATGTTCTTTGGGGGAAATGCAGCCAGCTGAGGCCTCCAGTAGTGAGTGAGAAGCAGCAGCACAGGAAGACTGGCAGCTTCACCTTCGGTTGTCTAATGATGTGACGCTCACAAGTCATTAATGTGGGAGTCTTTCCGATCATTACCTTCCTCATGACGGGAAAGAGACATGATGAGGGGAAAGATTCCCATGCACGATTAAAGGCTACACTGTAAAAGAGTCTGTAATTTCACCGGTTTTTACCATTTTGTTTTACAGATTTTTAATGTCAATCAACAAAACAAAATAACAATAAAAAAAATATTAAATCTCAATTTTCTTTTTAATTTTTAAACTTTTTAAACTTTACTACTGTAAATATATTTATGAAATTAGATAAAATGATTGACAATTTAAAAAAAAGTTTTTCAAATGAGACATATCTTCAAAAAATATTTGAATGAATGTATTTTCATCAATATCTGTCAAAATACAGTTTTTATCATTATGTCTGCCATCTATCTATATAATAATAGCATATCATTATAGGTAATTTCATCGTTTTTAAACATGTAAATATCCTTCATTAAACATTAAAAAGCCCCCAAACATATAATTTCATGTAAAATTAAAGCTACAAAATATATAAAATTTATTTTTATTACTGTTTTTATAAAAATGTTAATTTCCATTATTTTACCATTTCTTTCACCCTAAATGCTGAAATATTACGCTTTTTTTCCCCAGTTTTTTTTTTAAACAGTGTGCTGCATCAGTGTAATTTTAACTGTATTTTTTTAGTGTAGTCTTGTTTACTGTGGAACTGGGTGTTATACTGTGACTGTTCATTATAGCACCATATCTATTATATCTTAGCATATTACTTTTAACAGACGACATCACACATCAGTGTTCACTTGCTTTTTCCAGCACTTCTGTACTTTTCATCTAAGAAAAATCTTGTTGTTTCTTGTTGTAATTATGACTTGGATGTTGGTCTTCAAGAAACTGGTACCACAGATGCTAATAGTATGTCAAAGGGGGAAAGCAGCAGCCTGCTCATTTAGCTAAAAAAAAGACATAGGGAAAGTTTGTCTCTGTCTAAAACTTACTGCTCAAGTTGACCAAGAATAGACAGACACATTTGTACAACTAAAACAACCAAGATACGGAGATATGCCAGTTTTAGAGATTCTGATAGATTTCGAAGTCCTTAAAGGTGAGTCTCGCTACTTGTCGGCCATCTTGGTAACATCCCTGCACACATTTAAAGATCACCAGGACATAAAAATAGCATTTTTAGACTCACCAGTCAAATTTGACAAAAAGAAACACAAAAAATCTTCTTATCTAACTTTCAACCAAAGGGTGAATAAGTTTATTTCCTTAAATATCAACCAGCTCTTTTATGGATAAAGTTGTGCAATCAATGCCTGTAAACAGAGTAATGTAAACTCCTTTAAATGCTGCTAAAAGTACTTGACCTACATATCTGAAGTAGATTTCTTCCCAGTGATAGAATACCATTCGCAGTTACAGGAGCACCCAGTGGTTACAGCATAATAGCTCAAGTATCTAATATAACCTGTAGCGTAACTCAGTGATAGTAGTCTTTTGGAACAGTTAAAGGTCAGGGCACAGTTACTTCCAGGCTATTCAGGAGGAATTCTTTTTTGGAGAAAGATGCAAGATTTGTAACAACACTGAGGAAATGCTGCTATCTGTGAGAATATCTCGGAGTATCATGGTGTAACACAAACCCCCCCATTGTGATTTTGCATCACTTCAAAGCCAAGGATCAGCTGCTTCTAACGCGGGCCTCTCAGGCAGAATCTGCTGCTGTTTGAGGAAGCTCCAGTGAATCTCCGGCACCTGACATCACCGCAAAAACACACAACCTGTCGATGTGCGAGGCGGCGGAATGCCTTTATCAGCTATCAATGAGAGAACCGCCGGTTGTGTAAAAATGCTGCCATGAAGCCCAGCCAAGCACCTGCGTTTTCTCTAGAGAATCGGCATGGCAATGGTCTGGTGTTTCCTGGTGTGGTGGAATCAAACGCAGCTAAATACACATCTCCTTTTTGGTCCAGCCAATCCCATGACACCAGCCTGTCTCGAACTCCTGGATGCATGGAGACAGAACCACCACAGTACCAGCCTGAAGCCCCCAGTCTGAGCATGCAAAGGCAGACAGTGGTATTTCATTCTCAGAGAGCCTTGAAGAGCCAAATTTATGCCTCTCTAGAGAAACCACACTAAAGTGCCACAGGGCACCAAACGGGAAAAACAACTTGGGGAACAAGAGGCTAACTGCAACAGTTAAAGCTTCTAGCATAATTTATAGTTACATGTACACAAGGTTGCGCCGCCTACCATTGTATGGATGGAATCTATCGTACAATGTCCGATCTGTTCTTGTGTGTGAAACTTTAACATGAAAATGATTAGAGTTGAATCATAAAGACTTTTTTTTTTATAGATGTGTTTGTTTCGTGCCATAGTCGGCTCAGAAACTGGACTGTTGATATGAAATATTTAGCAGAATAGTTTAATGTTGTAGTGACAGTATTATGGTGCAAATTCAATACTTTCTGACATTAAAAGTGTTTAAATCTGGTTTATATTTACCTAAATTGAAGTCGGAGCAGATGTTATTACATAAAATCCCAAGTTTTCCTTGATTTATGCAAAACTAGCATTTTGAAGAAGCCCTTTTTTCATTTAATAGGGGTTATTTAATGCCAATTCACTTTGTACAACAACAAATTGAAAATATATCTTTGTGGTGGTAAAATAAAAAACAAAAATGAATGCAGATGAATCACAGAAATTAAAGACAAATGATAATATGTGTCACATTACCCCCCAACCAAAACAAGACTTGCACATTCTTTCATTTTTGTTGAGTATGTCAGTAAAACTGACAAAACAAGCTCAACATGAGCAACATAAATCCATTGAGACATTAAAGTCCTGCTGAAATATCCCCAGTTGAGGTGGTGGCAACATTTCAGCAGAGAGGCTGCAGCTCTTCAGGGTTTAGGTTTTGATTTTATGTGTTAGACAACGCTGCCACCTCCTGGATCAGATGTTCACTGTTCCATCCACTCTGGTGCCAGTTTAGCCGAACCCGAACCTTTGGGCACACCTGGCTAATATTTATACTGTTAATACAACAGTCATGAAGGTTATAATTCAGTTTATTAAATAAAGTCTTGAGTCAAGTGCATGATCATTTTGGACGATGTAGTTTGTAAATAAACTGATCAATAGATTCCTTCATGACATCTGATGACTTAACTTACTATGTAATGCTCATTCATTTAGTTTAACTAAATTTGAGCAAACCAATGACAATTAACATCTCCAAGTCTGAGTTTTTTTATTTTTTTTATTTTTGCCTTTATGGACAGAGACAGTTAAAAGAGATGGAAAGTACAGCAGCAAATTGTTTGGCCGACCAGTATTTGAACCAGGAATGATCAGGGTATTGGCACCCATATAGTGTAATCATTTAATGCTATTTTATACTGTCTATTCCATTACGTTTGTTGGACAGCTTTATCCATTTTTTAGGATGAAGATTTTACACAATGAATTATATTGCAAGATTTTAAAATAGAACATGTTAAAAATGTAATCAGTGGGTTCCTACCTTTTCGGCTTCTTACAAAACTCACTATGTAGTTGGGGTCATGTTTTATTTTCAGTTGTTAACAGCTTGACCAAAAACTGGTTTTTCCCTCTGTATGTTTCACATGGGGTTTATTTCAATGAATGTTCAAAAGATTCAATGTCTCGCCAAAAATCAGAGGCATTTAAAAAAAAAAAGTATAATTTGCATCAGACCGTTTTTCTTTTTTCTTCAGATTGACCTTCTGCCGACGTATATAAAACTGGAAAAAAGTGAGGATTCACTATTAATAATCTAACAATGTCTTATATAATAATATATCAGTCAGAAGGATGAAACCAACATTTTTACTTTACTACTTCACATTTTGCTGCAAATATACTTTTAATTAAGTAGAATTATTCATGCAGGACTTTTACTCGTTTTAGAGTACTTTTTCATTGCTGTATTGGTACATTTGCCTAGAGTAACGGATACGAATTTCAACTCAACTCCTTATTACCATTCCCTGGGGTACCTTTTGCTGCAGATTCTTCTTGCTCTGTCACATTTCTGTCTCATCCACCAGACAGACCAGCTCCAATAAAAGCCCACTTAGCCCCATGAATGGACTAATTTGTCAGTATTAAGATGGATCAAGATTGTGTGGAGATAAGAGGACTAGTAGCCTTGAAGCCTTGATGAGATCAGTCCTCTCCTCTGGACTAAACTCACCACAGTGGAACATCTGCTGGGCTCCACTCATCTGATAACACAGTATCTGTCATCAGCAGATTACGGCCTTCAGCTCTAACATTGTCTCCTCAACTGGTTTTGTCAGGATGCACCATCCTGTGTTGTCTTTCTTAAGAGAGATTTTAAAACCAATCTCAGCTGTCTAAGAAAAGCAGTGGCCCTAGTCACTGGGGAATATGGTGGCATTTCTAGACACCATATGAATACAGTTATGTGACCGACTCAACAATGGAAGGGTGATGGTTTCTATTAGTTCAGACCACTAAGAAATTATGCACAGACACTGTAAGTTGTATCTGTCATGTGCAATTTCCCTGTTTGAAGATGATCAGTGTAACACAGCAGGCTGTGTTTCAGTATATAAAGTAGAGCTAAAGCTGAGTTACGTATAGACATAATAAAATAAAAAAAGATGAAGCAGATCAAAAGGATTTCCTTTGGAAATACCAAATACACCATTTGACGTTTTCTAGAGTGTAATTGTTTTAACACTGTAGAAAGTTTCCTTCAGAGCCAGTAAAGACATGACTGTTTTCACAGGCTTAGTAGTACTCTTCATGACAATTCTATACACTGATCATCCACTACATTAAACCCACCTACCTGATAGGACTCCACAAGACCTCTGAAGGTGTCCTGTAGTATCAGATGTTAGCAGCAGATCCTTTAAGTCCTGGAAGTTGGGAGGTGGGGCCGTCATGGATCGGACTTCCAGCACATCCCACAGATGGTCAGTTGGATTCAGATCCGGGGAATTTGGAGGTCAAGTCAACACTTTGAACTCTTTGTCAAGATCCTGAAACCACTCCTCAGCAAGGTTTGCAGTGTGGCAGGGAGCTTTATCCTGTTGAAAGAGGTCACTGCCAAGGTATCCTAACAGAACATTACCCAGAGCACCACACTGCCTCCACCAGTGTGTCGTCTTTCTGCTATCTCTTTAATGGGTATATAATACACCTTTCCACACGATGTAAAAGAAAACATGATTCTTCATACCAGGCCACCGTCTTCCATTGCTTCATGGTCCATTTGTGATACTTGCATGCCCATTGTAGAGGTTCAGCCTGGTGACTCTGTCTGATCTGCGGCTACGTTCTGACACCTTTCCGTCAGAACCAGCACTGAGATTTTCATTAACTTGTGCTACAGGCTCTATCAAGGAGCCCTGGTTCACCAGTTATCCTTCCTTGGACCACTTTTGATTAGCACTAACCCCTGCGTACCTAGAACCCCCGGACAAGACCTGTCATATTTGGAGATGCTCTGGCCCAGTTGTCTGGGCCTCACAATTTAGTCCTTGTCAAAGTCACTCAGATCCTTATGCTGACTATTTTTCCTGCTGTAAACACATTAACTTCAAGAACTGCCTGCTCCATTGCAGGCTTATATATCCCACCCCTTGAAACGTATAATTTCAACGAGAAACTCAATGTCACTCACTTCACCTGTCAGTGGTTTTATTGTTGTAGCTGATCAGCATATATGCAAAATGAGTGGATTACTCATTAAAGACCCCTTGATAAACTGGGTCTAAAGAGGACAAGGCGACCCATGGCCATACTTCACTTGAAATGTCACATGAGATTTATACGTCAACCAAAAACACTTCAAGAGTCTCATATTTGAGGGTAAAATTGAAGTTCAGGCTCAACACCCTGCAGTAAATCACCATCAGCGAGCAGTGCAGATCCTGAATCGTCCTAAACCCTGCGTCACATGGAAATACAGCGTCCTGTCATTACGGGAGCTCTTTGTGACTCAACCATTTCATATGCTAATGCTGAGCCTCTGATTTCTTTTGATTCAGGCCTCCTCGTTGGCTGTGGGTCAGACTACGTGCACACGAGGGCTGTTCAGGTGTAATTGCCTTTCAGGCCTAATTGTCCCGGCCTTTTCTTGCTTTTAGAAGCACCTGCGTCTGGATCAAAGCATTTGATGTGTGTCAGCTTTGTTTCAAGTGGGTGTCCTTACAGCACACGGATTGTCAAGTAATTGCCTCTCCAGATATTTGTGTGGCCGGAGTGTTGGAAGAAGAGCTCACCTTTCATTACATAAGAGCATTTAAATGGCTAAGTAAGTAAAGATCATGAAAAGGTTTAATAACAGTGTAATTGTCTCAGGAGATAAATAACCCAACTGAGACGTGGCCTAATCAGAAAGGTTGGATATTTCAGAATATTTAGTCACGTGCAATGCAATTCATACATAATTCATTGCACTTGAAATGTCACCTGTCTGTTAAAACACTGTTTCCGTCACCCTCAGTTCATTGGTTATGCGTTAAATCTAAATAAACCAATGCACATCTAATTCGGCCCATTTGACCTCAGTGGTTACATCTGTGTTGTCCTGCTCAGTAAATCCACAACTAGTGATTCACCAAGTCAATTGGCCAACCAATAAAACCTTCAAAGCAGATGGTTATATTTGCAAAGCTCAAAGACCCGACGTGCTGGCGTGCCCTGCCCTCTCCCTCGCTGATATCAAAGAAGCATGTGCACATCACAAGGTCACAAATGAGCAACCGGAGAATATTTTTAGCAATCCAGATGTCTAATAAAAAAGGCAATGAAAGGTGAGCATGTCAAATGTAAATATTTGAGTTTCAATATTATTAAGCATATGTTTTTTCTTAGGCTCGAACCCTGATAGTAAATATTTGGATGGTGTCCAAGTAAAGCTGAAGAATTCCTGCAAAACCTGTTTAAAACAATGCAATCTTTGATTTAGAGCGCAAAACCAGATTTTTAATGTGTAGCAAAGTATTTATGGGGAAAAGCTACAACTTCTACAAATGCTGTAATATGACAAGCTGCTAAAATGTTTTAATCCAATGGAGGCGAGTGTGTTACCATGTTTAGAGGGGAGGGGTCTAGTAGCAGCGGAGGTATAAATGCACTCTGGATAGAGTTGGGACACATAACTAATACTGAATCACATCCTGCAGACATCATTTTTAAAACATATTTGTAGCCTTTTTCAGCCCCCCCAAAAAATCCAAAACACTTCAAGAGATTGAAGAGAAACCGAACCAAAGAATTTCTCCTTGAGGAAAAAATGGATATCTGGAGGTACCAGCTTGCTGTTGTGGCTTTCTGTGCTTTGGTGCAAACCTATCAGGGACTGTCGGGTGGTGCAGAAGAGGAGAGAGGGTTACCCAAAGACTGGCAGGTGAGAATCACTGATTTATTGTTATAAGACACAAAAACAACAGAGAATACTGCTGCGGCAAAATCATGAACGGATGACAAATGTATTGAAATGTGTGCGTGATCGACGGCTTAAACTGAAAAATCAAGGTATTAAATTTAGGGGATATTTGTAAATTAAAAAAAAAAAAAGAAAACATTATTTATTTTTTTGTTTGTGGCAGGTTGAGTTGCTGGAGACTGGTCTGACCAACCCGGTGGACAATCTGATTAAAAGATCTAAAGCCCTTCGCTTCTATGGACTTATGGGCAAACGATCAGGTTGTCTCTAACAGCATCCCTGTATAAAAACATGATAGGAACATTGTTTTTTGTGTGTGCGCATGTAGAATTTAAATTTTTCTACATGTTTGTGGTAATGAAGATTAACAGGGGTGTGCTTG
>OMNN01051697.1:0-24097 GCA_900302755.1 Chromis chromis | reverse complement strand
AAACTGTTCTAACAAAGTTGGGAGCATGAAATTGTCCAAAATGTCTTGGTATGCTGAAGCATTAAGAGTTCCTTTCACTCAAACTAAGGGGCCAAGCCCAACCCCTGAAAAACAACCCCACACCATAATCCCCCCTCCACCAAACTTTACACTTGGCACAATGCAGTCAGACAAGTACCGTTCTCCTTGCAACCACCAAACCCAGACTCGTCCATCAGATTGCCAGACAGAGAAGCGTGATTGGTCACTCCAGAGAACACGTCTCCACTGCTCTAGAGTCCAGTGGCGATGTGCTTTACACCACTTCATCCCATGCTTTGCATTGCACTTAAGGCTTGGATGCAGCTGCTCGGCCATGGAAACCCATTCCATGAAGCTCTCTACCACTGTTCTGGAGCTGATCTGAATGCCACACCAAGTCTGGAGGTCTGTAGCTATTGACTCTGCAGAATGTTGGCGTTTTCTGTGCACTGTGCACCTCAGCATCCGCTGACCCCACTCTGTGATTTTACGTGGTCTACCACTTCGTGGTAGTTGCTGCTGTTCCCAACTGCTTCCACTTTGTTATAATACCACGAACAGTTGACCGTGGAATGTTTAGTATTGAGTAAATTTCACACAGGGACTTACTGCACAGGTGGCAACCTATCAATGTACCATGCTTGAATTCACTGAGCTCCTGAGAGCGACCCATTCTTTCACAAATGTTTGTAGAAGCAGTCTGCCTGCCTAGGTGCTTGATTTTATACACCTGTGGCCATGGAAGTGATTAGAACACCTGAATTCAATTATTTGGAAGCGTGTCCCAATACTTTTGGCAATATAGTGTATACAGCAGTAAAACAAAATGGATATTCTGCCATCAGCTCTCCTCCCCAAAACAGTGTGCTTACAGTTAACCTTGGTATCGATTCAAAGTACAGATGTATTGATACTAATATGAGAACTGTGCACTTAACAAGAGAAAACTGCTGTTGGCTTTGTTATTTGAAGAGACAGTCATTTTGTGCGCTGTGTAAACTGAAAACAATGGAGACCATTAGTGTGACCACTTGTTGAAACCCTACAGGAACACTGCCATATAGTAGGCAGCTTTTTGTGGAATAACAAATGAAAAGTGCCCTTTTGGGTGTATTTGTGTCTTGCCTAACCGTCTGAATATATTGGAAAGCTTTCGTCAAAGACTTCGCAAAAAAAGGGAGAAAAACTTCCAGCAAAATGCATCTCCCATCAGAGGATCCTTGAATGGAGAGCTATTGGCTTCTCATAAAGACTTTTCTGTTCCTATCTTCAGGTGCATAAAAGCCCATCTTTTCACACCCCACATCAATCTATCACAACAATTGAACAAACAGCAGCCATTTCTACTGGGAGAGAAACATTACTACTAGCCTCTACTGAATTGAAAGCTTCAAGCACACACACACACATCGAGGCGGAGAGGGAAACAAAGTGAGACTGGGGAAAAGGAGGAGGGATCCACACAAAAGACAAACTCTACGACTTTTTTTGGGGGGTGCACTGATTGCAACTCTTTCTACTCGCATTGGTTTTGATGGCTTCTTTACCTGCTTCTCCCAGAGGCGACATCTTTCCGAGTTACAGTAGGAGCGACACAGAGGAGCACAAGAACAGGAGAAGAAATTGACAAAAGAAGAGCAGGTATTCCATGTTACAGCAGGGAGATGTTGGCATACCAGAACTTAATTAAATGCTGGCTGGCACCACTTCTCAAAATGTTACTAAATGCACCGAGGATTTCGGTGAGGGTGGGCAGATGGAGGGGGAAGTCACCGACACACATATACACATGCACGGATGCACACTATCTCTTCTGTCTCACACACACAAACACACACACACACACACACACACAGAGGGAAATACATTGTTCCTTAAGTGTTAAAGCGGTTCACAGAGAAACGGCTCAGTGGATTGCTTTGAGGAAATCACACACACACACACGCGCGCACGCACACACTTCTCCTCTGTTTTCCAACACACAGAGGCAAATCCTTGCGTGTATATCATGATGATCCCTGCCACAAGGGAGAGGCTCGGAATAAGACAAGGGTAATAGGAGGAGGAGAGGACGCCAAGATTACTAAACAGCTAAAGCAGAGGCCTTAAGCCGGCGCAGTCAACTCCAACCTTCTCCTGACTGTTTGGAGGGCCTCCACTGAGATGTCACTTCGCGTTATGATAAATGCTAAGAGATTCCTCAAAAGAGATTAAATGTCATAATGACTTTTGAGTTACTGTCATGTTTGGCTAATTGCACAGAATTACATCATGATAGGGTTCTATGATCTGCAAAAAGAAGGAGAAGCTGCCAGTCATTTATCAAAACGCTTTCAGCATGGGATACTTTGAGGAATTACCTCTCAGTGGCCAGTATAAACAGGAAGACTTTTTCGGAGGGATTACGCTATGTTAGGAAAATACAGTCTGGGTAGCATTAGACTCTGGGCCAGCATCTAAACACGGCACTCATATTCATCAAGACCACAATAACAAGTCCACATAATCACCAGTCTTGTGTGTAAAGAGCTTCAGAAGGCAAACAGGATGCATCATAGCTGCAGCTATTGTGGAATATCTTTGTAAATCTTGCGCTGACTGTCTTTTGTGTTAAATAAGTGAGCAGCGACATGATGTGTCTGACATGTCACTGCCTTTGTGTAATTCTTTCTGTCTCAGTCGCTCCGCACTCCATATTTTGATGAGTTAAAACATAATAAAGGTGATTAAATCTCTGCTCGCTGCACATCAACATGTTGTGTTTTGCTTCTCTGTTGAAGGGGAAAGCGTCTGCAGCACCAGCAACAGGAACAGCCGCAACCTTCTATCACCCCTTTTCATCTGCTCCACCACCTCCCTTCCCTCCTCCCTCCCTCTCCCTCCACCAGCCTCCAAGCTACAGAGTAATGGAACTCCCTACACAGAAACAAGATACGGCGTATAAATGGGATGCAGAGGGAGAGAAGCTATTTCTTCCTACTGAAAGTTATGGGCTGGGTATCACAAAACTACAGTCGTGGAAAACACAGCCCCTCGTTCACTGGTAGGAGTAATCACCCCAAACAAGGAGCAGGGGAGAAAAACACAGTGCAGCCGAGGAATACATGAGAGCAGCGGTGGAGAGGTTTGCAAAAAAAAGAAAAGAAAAAAAGATGGGGGTGGTGGGTCAAAGAAGTGAGTGTCAGCAAGCCTTTTCTATCTGATGTTACAAGTCACTCATTGATTTATAACAAGCCGCTGAAATGTATACAAACCAAAGTGTGGTATAAGATTAAAGGATTAAAAGTTCAACATGCTCTCTCTGCTACTGCCCCATGAATGTTGGCTTCATTGTTTGCTTTTTTTTGTTTTGTTTTTTTGTTTTTTTTACGAAGAATATCTAAGTTTTCCAAAACAAAAAAAAAAAGAAGTCTGATATGAAGCAATTTTCACTCAGATTTTTCTGAAACTTGTTTCTTTTTCACTGCTGCAAAAGGACACTGTTCACCATAGTTTGCAGTAAACAGAGGTCATCTTGCTTCTGGTAACAAAAACAGAAGAGAAATTTTCTGATTTTGTGGTAGAGTTTCTCGAAGTAAGCAAAAAAAAAAAAAAAAAAAAAAAAAAAAAAAAAAAAAAAAAAAAAAAAGACAAAACGAACAAACAAATAAGTAAACATGCATGGAATTGTTGAACTCTTGTTGGTTGCATTGCAAATTGTATTTTCAAAATCCATTTCTCGGCATGAATGCTGTAGTCAGTATTTTAATCTAATTTTCATCTGTTTGTAATGTACACCCAACTAATGCTTACAGGAATGTCTTATTGCCGTCACTATCATTTCAACTCCACTCACAAATAGAAAAAAAGGGGCTACGATTGTGTAAAACAATTCTATTAGTGCATATAAGTATAAGTGCCTGAATTTTACTAACACCCAGAGCTGATGTGTTAGAGTGTGGGCAGACGAGCTGAATACCACTTTTTTCTTTTATTTCATACATTTTATCTAATTTACTTTATTGATATATATATACACTGATTTACTTTATTGTACTTCACCATTATTTTCATTTATTGATTCCCTAAATGTCCCAGTTGTGCAGGCTGCCACAATTCATCTGCATAATCAATTATGCTGATGCTGGCGATGCATTGACACCAATGGGACATATTTTATTTTGTAAAATTCCTTAATTTGCTGTAATAAATCATTTCCCTCCATATCACAATAAAGCCTTATCATAATGACAGTCATTTTTGTCATGCATGCAGTCATTGGGCGACAGAACTCAGTGCAACAGTTTTAGAAAATGGCAGCTGCAGAAGAGTCTATTTTTTCAAAGACTCAAGGCTTCAAAACAAAAAGGTGGTTTGTCTACTGTGCAAAGTTTTGATGGCTACTGTGGAAGAAAAAGAAAAACTGCCATGTGTTGTCTATTCATTAGTAAAAAGAGCCTTTTAACATCTTTTTTTTAAAAACTTTGTTGATGCGAAATATATTCATAAAGCTCGGAACTCAAAAATAAAATGAAGTTAAATGACATGGTAATTCTGATTTCGTAAAGGAAAATTATTTGCTTAGATAAATCGACTAATCTGTGAAATAGTTGATAGATTAATTGATAGAATAATAGTTCTATGTGACAGCCCTGTTGAATGTGAATTATCTGTAGGCAGATACATTTTTTTTTTAAAGAAGTATCACTTAAATGAGGGGGCTGTACAAATGTCAGAGGATCTGAGAGTGAGGGGGCTGCAATCCGGTGCTCGATGTGTTTTGGTGTGTTTTCTCAGGGTGCCATAGCAGGCAGAGGCGATCAGAATGGCATGACAGAGGGAAGTGTCTGAGACAGGCCTGGATAAACATGCTGAGGCAAGATACTGAAATTCTCCCACTTTGTGTGTTTCTCGCTCTCCCTGTACACACTGTCTTTTTTTTTTCTGTCTCGCTTTTTCAATTTTCTTCTCTCACTCCCTCCTGCTTGTCTCTTCTTAATCCCTCTTATTACTGACATTACCTCCAATGTTTACTACAAAACGCCAGCCACTTGTGATTTCTAAACACCCAGGAAGCACAGGAAACAATCTAAACAGTGACGCTGAGTTTTAGCTTGAAATGAACACCAAATCTCCAAGTATTCAGATTTGACTTGCATGTATACAAATTCACGTTCCTCCTTGACAGTTTGTATACAGCATTTGAAAGCAAAGTGGGTTTAACTGACAGTCTGTTGAGATAAACGGTAACGAGGAGAGGTTCGGAGAGAGCAGGGTGGTCATAACACATGCAATTGGTTTTGACAGGGCATGGATGTGGTTAATCTGTCCATGCCTCTATCACCACTCTATCTCGCTGGATACTGTGATGTGCATGCTTGGCAATACTGGTGACCGACCCAGATAGTGAATACATCCATTATTTCTCCCAGTGGACCTCACACAACTCTCCATCCCTGGATTTCACTTAAGTTCCAGACTCTCCTTCACTCATGGCTCATATTTCGGGTTCTGGACTTGGCCTGCCATTCTTAGCATTTCTCTCCCACTTTCTTACAACAACCCTCCACTGGATGCTCTTATTGTCAGACATACTGTGCATAAATGCTGCCAATTTCACTGTCATGTTTTCACATGACAGCTTGGTCTGAGAGTAATGCCTCTCGACTGCTCGTGCAAAATACATTTTCAGGAGAGCAGGAAATGTTCATATACTAATGCTTATTTTTAAGAGAGATGAAAACTACTACTTTGCCAACTCAGTAGTGAAGCTTTTGACAGGTTTCTACCAGGGACAGAAGGTGACAGTGTGTGTTTGGGTGCACGAAACCTGTCTGCACTAAATGCACTTAAGGCTTTGCGTGATTCTATTTGTGTGGTAATCTTTAAAAAAAAATCCATTGTTCTTCTTCAAGCTCGGCTAACATGTTAGACTTTTGATTGAAAACAACAAGCCTGACAGACTGCGGCTAGCACAGATTCCTCATTGGGCCCCTCAGGTTCAGAAATCTCCTTAAAATATCTCTGCTGGACTTGATTCCTCAGTCACGGAACAATGCCTCCCGGCATTCTGGGATGCAGCAGAGGCACACACAGCCCAAATGAACAGTTATATGAAAACACTTTTGCGATCGATCAGTGCCTGAGGCAAAACTCCCATTCATGATTGTCCTCTCAGCAGTCAAGTTTCAGGAGGCAGGCTTCAACCTAAGTATAACCATGAAAGAAAACAAATATCCTTGAGAGTAAATTCCTGAAACTGCAAAGAGTTGCCCACCTGTTTGCTTACTGCTTGCATTTACTTTACACTTTGACATTATCTCTGTACTTTGGCACAACACTAGAGGATACAGTGCAGCTTAGAAGGCTAGTGGTATCAGGATGTGCAGTACATTATGCGAGTACAGGGAGCAGGAGTATTTCCACTACGTTTAACCACTAACTCTAGTGGTGAACTGAATCAGGCAATTATTTTCTCGATGAATCAGAAGTTTGGATTGTAAGATATCAGAAAGTTTGGTTTGTAAGACATCAGAAAGCAGCAAAATTTGTCCAAGGTCACATCACCAAATGTTTTTCATGTCGATCAAAACTCTAAAATATTAAATTTACGATATATTTAAACTGACAAAAAGAAAAACTTCCCCCATCTGACAACCAGGAACGATGCCTGAAATATAACTTCACTGCTATTAGTTGGTTTAGCATAATACTGGCACCTTTTCCATTTACTTCTGAATTATTCAACTAGTCCTAGCAGATCAAATTTATTCTTTAATTTACTGGAGTAGACTTTCTGCATGGAGCGCTACGAGGAGTGTCAAAATATGCACACGGGACTGAAGCTTGTGATTTGCGGCTTCACCAGCAGTCCAAGACTATGACCACAAGGCATGTAGGAGCCATGGAGAGCACAGATGGGGCCTGTAGCAGAGGCCTGGGTTTCACAGGCCTGAGCCAGGAGAGAGAGTAATCCATCAGGCCAAGGCACTCTGGTGCCTAGGGGGGCCAGTCACTGATCCTATAAGACTGATTGGGCCTCTGTGGGAGGCCAGACCCCCTGACTGCATGGACATCAGTGCCTGGCTTGCTCCAGTGAGGCTTGATCTCAACTGGACTGAGCCAAAGCAGTGACCTGCTTCCATTTGGATTCTGTGGAGGCAGCTATGTAGATCAAAGATAACAGTCTGCACTGAACATGTCGTATGAACTGAGTGAAAATAGACAATCTAAACTTGAGTGTTTTACATTTTAACAAAAACAAATTTGGCAACCATTTCAGTTATGAAACTGTCATCACTCCACCATAAATAATCCATAACCCCTGTTCATGTATTCAGTCTGAAGCCTTGAAACTGACACAACTGTCTCACTATAATCACATGGCGCTGTATTTAATACAGTGTAAAACTTTAGATGAAGTGATAGGAATCTAATTACTTTATCCAACGGTCTTCTGAGCAGACGAGGTCAGAGACAGCATCAGCCAGACGAGCAGCTGGAACCTGCGGCAGCCAAGGCAAGCCGCATGATTGACAGGTGAATGAGTAGACAGAGAGATAGTTAGACAAATGGAAGCTAAGATATAGTTTGACAGACAGATGGGAGCGTAAATGGATGGTTTGGCAGCATGATAAGGTAAATAGGCTGATGGATCACCAAACAAATGTGGGAGGAGGAAGGAAGAAAATAAAAGAGAAGAGAAGAAAAGAATGCCTGCCTGCAGACAACAAAAGATAGGAAGCCAGATAGCCTGATAAACACAGATGGATTGTGTTGATACACAGGGAGGTGGGGCAAGATCGATAGATTGTTTTATTCTATTTGCTTGGCAAACTGGAGATTTGATGTGGCTGGTATCAAGGCGATCTGTTTCTGACGACGCCAGGCGTGACTGTTACAGATGGCGAGATAGCGACACATCTCAATCTTTGGCTAGCCTCACTGCAGTCTATCTCAGCTGCAGTGCTAGCCCCGCCGTCAGTGGTGTCATCACTTCTTTGTGCTATCAAAAAGACTGCAAAATGTGTAGTTTCCTTTAAATCTTCACTCCTACACAGGTTTTCATATTAGGTGGGGGTCTAAATTAGTGAGCGTGAAGCAGAAAGTGAACTGGTAAGGAGCTGGAGCTTGCAAAGAATAGGGACTTTGTGTCTCAAAATGGAGAAAGGGGAGGATTCTTTGCTTCTGCTCAGTTTTGAACAAAACAAAATTGATGCCCTGACAACCCGACGCCTCATTACTGCTGCTTGCGTTTATCATGTCAAAATGGAAGACAAGGGTATGCGAAGTTTAGAGGCAAAGGCTCTCCTAGTTAGAAAGGTGGCTTCTCTCTGTGGCTGCTTGAGGGACATGGGGGTGCACTGCAACAGCATTGATGAGTGTTGCAGGGCTTATAATAGACAGGAAAGGCCCAGAAAGCATGCCCTTTAGAGGTGCAGCATCTCTCACTGTCTGACAGCTTACAGGGTCTAGGCTTCACAATGACACCTTCACAGTGCGCTCAAGATGACACGCAAACACACATGCTCACAGGTGCATAATTCTCACACAAAGTCTCAGAAACACAAATAAGTTTGGCAGCACCCGCACGCAATTACACACACGCAGGCATAAACACATGCACTCCCAGTCACGCGCACACACTAATCCATTTGCGATGTGGAGATAATACCTGACAAGTGGAATCTCAGCATCATGCTGACAGTATTAATACTTATAAAACAAGCCAGGCTATAAAAAAATCCTGCATTCACTCCAAGAAGAGGCTTATGGAAACAAACATCTGTTTGTGCCATGTTAAGGAAGCAGTACTACTCCCTCACTGTAAACAAAAATATAGCTAAAGCCCCATCTCTAGGAATAGTGTTGAATTTCTGTCAAGAGCACATAGTGGGTGAAGAAGGTAAGTAACCAGACGTGGGTTCTTTGACCAAGAGACAGCAGTATGTGCACCAGGCTACACAATGAAGTCTGTATACTGTGAAACATCTCTAATTATATTAATATTAATAAAATGTTTTGTAGTGTTGAAATAATTAGTTTGCAAATCGATGAGAGTTTAAAAAAAGACAACTGAATTATCTGAATAATTTGAGCAAAACTGTAAAGCATTTGATGATCCCAGCTGATTAAATATAAGCTGTTGTTTTGTTCGTTGAGTATCTATTAGTTAGATAAAACAATGTTAACATTTAACACCAATTATTGTCAGCTACAGCCCGACTGTATCCTATTATAAAATAAGTAATGTAAACATAACTACAAACAACTTCCACTTTTCACACTGTCAGAATTTAAAGCTGTTTTCCATCGTTGAAAGATTTATCAAATTATTGAAAAAATAGAATGAGAATGAGGATAATAAGCGCTAGTTGCAGCCCCCAAAAAGTCACAAGTGCAACTGTACAGCAGAGAATTACTGCTCCACATACCGCATTGATGTATTCTGCATTTATTTCCCATTAGCATCCTCTGATACACACATTAGGTAATCTACTGAACTTTGTCTGTTTAACAAGTAGAAGGCATTGAAAAAGTTCAGTCTACAAAGTTACTTTTTGTCATTGTTGGCTCAGTGCAAAGCAGATTTTGCCTCGAAAAAAAGCAACTGGTTAGACAGCTGTTAAGTTTTCCAGCAACAATTCAAGCTGCTGTCCAATCTCAGGATTCTCTAGGACTCCTCACCACTGATGCCTTACTCAAGTTAATAAAACATGGTGTTGTGTGTTATTTATTTATTAATCCCCTTTTTGATGTGTCCCAGCGCACAGTGAGAGTAGCGGTGGAGATCACAGAAGGCTTTGCTAGTGAGCAGCCTTGCTCTTTCCTCCATGCGATCACCATCAGACCCATTTGGCCACGCGAAGATGCTCCCTTCTGTTCGCAGGGGGGTTGCAGGGTGGGTGTGCATCCAGAAAGACTTTTCACTTTCTCTTTTAATATAAATCATTCATACTGAGAGATGCTCCCTCATGTACACAAAACACCACAACTCTTCCTGTGATGGGCTACACTTTGCTACCTTCATGTTTTTGCTTGTGCACCGCCTGTGTCGCTGTCAACGTGAGTTTTAGTGTGTGAGACCTGAAGTAGAGGCGATAGACGGGGAGCATATAGGCATACTGGCTAGAGAAGTAGCAGTGATGGGAGTTTTTTTGAAAGTTTTAAATTATTTTTTCAAATTTGTTTTGAAATCAAACAATTTATTGAAAACCTCAGTGTCTTTTGATAATTTTTGTTAAAGTTTTTGGTCAAGAAATATTATTTTCTGTCGCAAATGGTGAAAAAAAGCAAGCAATTTATTCCCCATTCTAAACAAGGTTGTAGATATGTCTGCGTCAGGACTGATATGCTAACTTGCAGTTTTGTGGTGGAGGGGACACTAATTCATCCATATTCCTTAACTGGATCTGACAGTCACTGTCTAATAGAGCTCCATGGTCTCTATAACTTGAATGGAGCAGGTGGATGTGTTCATGTGAATATATATTATTTGCTTATTTGTGTGTGTGTGAGGCGTCAAACGAAGCGGCTGCAGGTTGACTACACATACCCACAGACGACCAGACATCTCAAGCGACAATGGATTCTGTGTGGATGAAAAATTTATCTGTCCCCTTCACTTATTCATCAAGGAGGAAGATTTTTCTGCAGGGATGCCCTCCAGAGATGAGGCGCTCACATGCCAGGCGGCCTGCCGCCACTTTACCCACAAGGTTTTCAATAAAACAAGCAAACAACACAATTCCAACACCTATAAATAAGTGATCGTTCCTGAATAAAGTGCTGTACACAGAGCCCCTCACTGAGGCCACTCATCACACTTTAATGGGGCCCTGTGCCGGCCAAAGTTATTTCTCTCCTCTCTCCCTCGCTCCTTCTTTCTGTCTTTCTCTGCCTTTGAGTGAGGGAACAAAGTCAATGGAGGCAGCCGAAACAGGAGAAGCAGAGGTGCATTCAGATCATCCTCATACCACCACCTGGCTCAACGCTGGTTAAGACGCTTTCATGATTTATGAGGCTATCAACATGCGCTACTCGCCCCCCCTTTCCACCAAGAACACAAACACTCACATGCAAGCACACAAACTCTTTGAGTTTCTTTCTTAGTTATTTCTCCCTTCCTGGAGACAGGTTGTTCACAGCAGTTTGAACATTCAGAGTGGTGGCTCGCCAGATGCTTGGGCGTCTGTCAACGTGGTGCTATTGTTAGCTAGTTTTTGATGAGATTTACATGGCAGAAAAGCCATCAAATAAGATATACTACTGAGAATATGAGAAGGGATCACACCTAATCCGCACACCTGCGTCTTGGCAGCGCTAAGTCTCTCTTCCATCCAGACCAACACACACATGAGCAGATACATGCAACCACCCACCCACACCCACACAATCAAGACTGCAAACTTACACAGCAGCTTGAGTCTGATTTAGATGTGGGTTTTCTGGGGGGCTCAAGGGCTCACAATTATCATACTTGTTCAAAAATCAACACACACGTTGGTACACTACTCAAAACTGAGCATGCACAGAAACAGGAGAATTACACTGTACGTTTTCACAGATTCTTTCTTATGGTCGTTTTCTACTGCAGAAGCTCAACATTTTATTTACTTGCATTTTGGCTAAAACAAGCATCCAGTTGTGATCCTTGAAAACTGGGTCTCAAACAAATGAGTTTCTTTTAATTTTACTAACTCAATCTTTAATGCTGTAAAGAAATTCCACCACAGACATCAGTGCATTAAATTAACTTAAACAAAAAAATTAAAAAAAACTTTAGTTCCCGGGGCCCGTAACTTTCTGAGACTATTTGGTTGAAAAGGACTATTGTACCCTTTCTCTCTCTGACTGATGTGTGCACACATACACACACACACAAACCTGTGCTGATTAAAAAAGAACTGGGTCACTAGTGTCCTGGCTAGTGGCACTTTCTGCTCTGGCCCTATAAGCCCCTCGGTTACCCAGAATCCCTTGGCATCCATGTCAGAGCCAGGGCCTGCGGCAACACACCTGTGTCCACACTTCTTCACTGGGATCAATTAGCATTAAAGTTTCAGAGCTGCTCTCCCGCAGTGTGGACATAGTGTACACTGGAGGGGTACAGCCTGAGAACAGCCACAGAAAGAGACTGACCGAGACGTGAAGAGAGAGATAGATTTGTAGACACACCACAGCAGTCAGAACGACAGACACATACACACATCATTCCTCCAACCTTAACCCTACATTGGCTGCGTTTCTGGGCCCAGGTTCTGAGTGTTTTTTCATTCCAGGGCCAATAAACCACTATGCATCACAAATGTTTTAACTACAAAAAGTAACTTCTAAACCTTCACACTGTCAAAACTTCCATCACCACATCCATGAGGACATTGGCATGCTTTACTGGATGTTCCTCTGTAGCTCTACCTGTATTATACTGATTACTTGTCATCCTATGATAGACTGAACTGACCTCGCCATGACTCACACACTTAAACAAGCTAATTAAAATGTGACTATATAATTCACTCCTGGAGAAATGGAGGAAGAGAGATTTTGAAATATCTAACGCATAAATATATACACAATCGCCACAACATTTGACAAGTAAATAACATTAATCATGTAGTTACAATGACATCTTTCGGAGGGACACGTTAAGACACCAAGTGAAAAATCAGTTTTTGAAGACGTGTTGTAAGAAGGAAAAGTGAGCAAGCAAGCAAGAGCCAAGTTGTGTTGGCTAGACGACTGGGTAAGCGTATCTGCTGAAGTGGTCCAAGGAAGGATAACCGGTGAACCAGGGACAGTTATGGGCGCCCATTGATGTGTGTCGGTAGTAAAGGCTGGCCTGTGTGGTCCAATACCCCCGAAGAGCTACTGTAGCACAAATGAAAGTCTTCATGATATCTATGATTGAATGGTGTCAGAACACAAAGGGTATCACAGCTTATTGCATCCTTGTTCACAGTTCAAATTGCCTACTATGAGCGTCAGAGCTGGACTATTTAGCAATAAAAGAGTGTCCTGGTCTGATGAATAATATTTGCTTTTACATCATGTGGACAGCCAGGTGCGTTGTTTACCTAGGGAGAAGATAGCAGCAGGATGTACGGGGCAAAGTTCTGTTGGGAAACCTTGAGTCCTGCCAGATGTTACTTTGACACGTTCCGCCTACATAAACACTGGCACACAGCCCACCTACACCCCTTTGTGGCAATGGTATTCCCTGATGGCACGGGTTTCTTTCAGCAAGACAATATGCCCTGCTACACAGAAAATAAAATGTTCAGGAATGGTTTGAGGAACATGACAAAGAGTAGAAGGTGCTTACTTGACCTCCAAATTCCCCAGATCTCAATCTGTGGGATGTGTTGGAAAAACAAATCAGATTCACGTAGGCACCACTGCTTTTAACATCTTGGTGAGGTCTTGTGGAGTTCATGCCATGAGTCAGAACTGTTTTGGTGGCACAAAGGTGACCTACGCAATATTAGACAGGTGTTTTAAATGTTGTGGCTGACTCGCATAGTTTTCGATGAAGTTCTTTTTATGACCATGGTGCACTGATAGAACAAAATTGTGACTTTATTCTGGGTATCTGTGGCATCCAGTCATTTTTATCATTTAGTGTGTTTGGATTCTAGCACTATATCTACCCATCAAAAAGAAAATACAGCTGTCAACACTTTTGTTGTGAACATTCGAAGCCCTTTAATCTATGTTAGACACGCTCTTATAGACCTTACATTTTGTTATTCTATACACGGACAGAAAAAAACAACTTGAATTTTCTGTAACATTGTTCTTATATTATTTTGGCAGGTTTTCAAACCTTGCAAACACAACTGGACCCTAAAGAGGTCATCTGTTTGAACATGGAGTATATATCTTTAAAATTCTCCTGTTGTCCAGAGTTTTCCACCCACAGGTTATTGTCTGTTTTTTTTCCTTCACTCTTCCACAGTTCACCATTTGGCTATGAAAGTATTCTGTCGGAGCTCTATCCTCTCAGTTTAACCACAGAGTTAACCACAGCTCCCATTTTTCCCATTTAAATGACGCATCATGTAGCAAGTCTCAAGCAAACGGATAGTCAACAAGTAGGCTGTGGCGTTTGTTTTGAAGGAACTGTACAGTCCTGGGGCTTTCACCCTGGGGGGCTTTCCCACCACCATGTGTCACTTTACAGGAAGCATGGGTGTGTTTGGCTGTTAGTCGCCGTCAATGTGTGTCTGTGTCTGTGCCGCAGAGGAAAAAGAGCACTGAGGGCAGCTGTACCTGCGTTGCCTCGTGGTTGTCTCTTGACAGTGCCCTTCACATCACAGCATGGGCCTGGACATTGGATCTGACAGAAGTGACCTCCATGCCACATCACCCTCACAAGACACACAAAAAGTACTGCACCCAACACAGACAAATCTACACACACAAATCTACACACACACCTGATAACTCGCTGGCATGTATGACGATTTAGAGTGTGTGTAGGCTTAAGATTAAATAAAAAAACATAAAAATATACACAAAATACCACCATACTTTAACACATTCATATGATGTGCAACCACAAACTGCACACCGCTCTACCCCCTCTGGGCTGCTTAGCCACCCAGCTCCCCTGTCAGACAGCTATCAATAGGGATTCCAGCAGAGTGGCTGCTAGACAGCATGGGTAAACAAAGCAGGGATGAAAAAAAAAGCGGCTAAATCAAAGGCAGAATGGGGACCCTGTTATTCTCCCTGAGCAGGAAATCATTTGTTGGCAATTTGTGACTCATTTTGAAGTGTTTTGTGTGGGGCTGCGTTTGACACATATGTAGTGATGAGGGGTAGGTGGGATGAAGGGAGTTGGGCTTGGTGGTAAACTTTTACTTATACATTTAAAATGTCAAGAAGTTTGTTCTTTACAATGCTGCTATTTCCAGAGAATTGTCGGCTAATCAGAATTTGTGTTGCATGTGTCAAACACAAGGCGGTAATTGATGGAATTCAGTGCCGCCGCAATTCAGAGTGATTGATAGGGAGTAGAGGAAGCACTGAGACGTGCATTTTTCTCCCACTGTAAATAATAAAGAATATACTGCATTTGTGCCAGTGTTAAGGATTCTGCGGAATGATTATTTTATTTGGCATGCCTTTTCGAAAGTCTTCAATCAATACGCTACTAACACTGCCACCTTCTTCAACTGATTAGCCTTATCTTAATCCCCATAAACACAATGTCATTACAAGTAAATCCATTTCCTCAGACCTCTTCTTGCCAGTGACATATTTACCTGGCCTCCCTTAGGCCTAATTGAAATTAAGTTAGGTGACCTTTGGGATGCCTATAGGGACCTGGTTGTTCCACTAGCCCCCTACTATATGTCATTTCCTAGAACCCCATAAATCAGCCTGTTGAACTGGGCTGAGATGATGCTCTCGACCTTTCTCATGACATTTCCAAATGGCCACATCCTCCACCTAGGATCATGGCACCATGAAAGGCACCCAACCATAGTATATGAAGATGAGAATGAGTCCACTACGCCAAGTGCAGGGGAGAAAATAAACCGATGGCATTGGGAAATGGCATTGATTGCCAAAAGTGGCATTCCGTGAGCACAGTTTTGTAGGGACAGTTTTTCAATGAAAGCGGTGCATTCCTCACATACGGTGAGCATGCGAGGGATGCTTTTGACTTTGAGAATAAAAAGTCAAATTAATTTATAATACGCATTCATAGTAGTGAATAAACAGAGTTTTAAATTTGTTAAGGACACCATCTAAATTTTTGTCATAGAAAGAAAAAGGCCTTGTCATTGAAGCCAGGTGGGTTTACATTTTACTCACTGTAGCTCAGATTAAAGAAGATTCTTGTGTATCTATGCAAATTAACAACATAAGGAAGCTTTAAATAGTGCCTTGCTGTACATGTACTATGAATAGTCAGCTGAAGAAATATTGTGTATGTGTGTGTAATTGTGTGTTCTGCAGGGAGAGAAGTAAAGGTCCACTTGTGACAAGCCTAGCGGGAATAGGAACATCTGGTGGACCGGCTGCTCCTCTGGTTAACATGCTCCTCCTCAGTGGCCCCCAACGACACACACCCAGGGACCACGTGCACACACATGCGCAGGTACATGCTGATACACACACATACATATGGACACAAACAAAGTCAGGTGCAGGTACATATGTGCGTACGAGCGCAGTGTCCTTTCTTGGCTATTCCTGTCGCAGACTTTTAAGCTAAAACCACATTCTGTTCATTTGATGTAAATAACGGTCCGTCATTTCCAACAGACTCAAAACCATTATCGTAGCAGAGAGAGGTATAAATAGAAGGCCCATGATTCATGCAATGATGCTAAAGAGCAACTATGTCCAATTTACAACAGATGCTCTTCAGAGCCGAATTAAGCCTGCATTATTGCTGGTGGAAAATGTCATGTTATTGGCAAGGTGAACCCTCTCCACTCCAACCCCTGTTCTTGATGTAGTTATACACGGATTTGTGCTGGCTCACTCCCATATCCACCCTGTAATCGACTAAATACAGAGCCATGCCTTATTTTATCTTTCTCGCTCTGTCACTTACGCATACACGTGTATTCAATGGCATTACTCATAACTCTGCTCAGCTCCAGTGAAATGTCATCTGTGCTGCACTGGATGGAATGCAGCGTCAATTAACGGTTCCTGCACCTTCGTTAACTAAGTAATGTTAAAGGATGAGGTCACATTTCCGAAGAGTATATGGTCGTGTAACAGGAGGCGACAGGAAGAGTGGGTCACTATTCCTTCATGAAAGGTTGGGTTACTTGATAGAAGTGGCAGCAGTCTTACTAGAATGATTGCTCACTGCCCCCAGGGCTTGCATTTGGTGCCCAAGGCAAGATTTTGCACTAATAACTCCGACCTCCCTCACTCCCTTCCTCGTCTCTCTTTCTCCCTCGCAAACACACACACACATAAATTTTGGAGTCTGTGCCCATAAATGCACACCCTAAAATTTTCTTTATTCGAGCATCACTTCACAACTTCACCTCCAGCAGGCAAAAAACAAAACAAAACAAACAGAGAATATTCCTTGGAATAACTGAGTGTTTTTTTGTTTTATTTTTTTTTTACTCTTTTCATCATGAGGGTATTCGGCCCTCATAGTGATAGTAAAAGTGCATGAACATACACATACACATAACTGATCTCCAGCTTTTCTGTAGTCTGCAGCCAGGTCTCACCTGAGAAATAGTTTTGGGGTGGGTGTGCACGGCAGAAGTAGAGTAACACTTTCTAAACATCGTTACCAGCCGGAAGAACACTTGGCTGGTCTCCTGCCAGGGCCTCAGCATCCTTCCTTCACCAATCTATGTAATGGCTGTGCTAATGATGGTAAAGCAGCCAGTACCTCAGAGAGCAGTAATTTAGACACTGCTAACACTATCGTCGGTGCAGTCGTTCCATGGCGATGATGTGCTCCTGATATCAGTCACTCTAGCACCCACTGGTTTCTTTGTGGCAACATGACAAAAGTGGATAATTAGACAAAGAGCATGTGCACACACATTCACTAACTTACATAAAAAAAAAAGAAGAAAAATTACCACTCTAGACTTATTGTAAATGTTTACTTTCTCCGCAGTTTCTCATGGCTGAGAAAGTGAGTGTATTGATTTTCCTTTTCACAAAAATAAGACTAAAGAATAAAAGCAAGAAAACTAGAGAATGTTATGGAGAAGAGGAGGGAGGGTGGAAGGCATCAAGGAAGAGAACGGGACTGCAAGACATAAAAGGCTTTTTAATGTTTTTGGTAAACAGTAGTGAATAGAAGTTTGAACTCTTGGAACAAGGGATTATTTTTGCACCTGGCACTCCTGTGAGCGTGTGTGGAGCGATGAAACTGTTGGATATGCATTGATTTCCCCAATATTGAACGACACAAGTAGCATGTAAGTAGCTTGAGCCTTGGCCTCCTGTAGCTGATGATCGCACACTATGATAAATGCCACAAGGTTTCCACGTGCATATTCATCTGTCATAGTTCACACACTGCTGCTACATATCTAAGTTTCCTCTGCCCCCCCTACCCAAATTTCTCTTGTTTTGTAGATTTATCATGTTGTCATGTTATATTGTTGTTACTCCATAATGCAATGTGTCAGGCAGGGATGTTATCTGGGGGTTCTTGAAGGAAACTGACTCATGAATTAAACTCATAAAAAAAATTACAAGGAGAAGCAGCAACAAAACAGGTGAGAAAAACTACAATCTTGCTGACAGCTGCTGACATTTACAAAAAAAAGTGAGCTTGTGTTAATTTAACGCTGCTAATGTAACACAGCTGATGTGGCTGTAATGTAAGAGTTACTTTCAGTCGGATATCTTTAATGCTGCTGTCAGAAGGAATGAGTCAGTTCCAGGAATAATGGCGGTGCTCAATCTAAATCTTCCTCTAGATGTTCATTACAGAAATAGGCCTAATGCTGGATAACTGTATTAATGTTTTCCAACCACTTAGCATCTAGAGTCCCTTCTCAAGCTATATCCAGACAGTAAACAGGATTTAAGTGAACACACAAGTGAATAACTGAATGAGCAGCTGCCCTTCAGTGCAGAGAGTTGTTGTACTACTAATGCTAATGCTAGCTGAGCAGGATGGATAGAGAAAGAGAGAGCGGTTCAGAGTTTGGAGATGGGTTTACTGAGACTCTTGTCTGTTTTTTAACTGCAGAGCAAAGAGACATTTCTACTAACCTCGTATATAACACATGATAACCATGGTAATCATACACAAAGATGGCAACAGCTGTAGCCTCAATGTTCTGCAAAGATTAAAACATTATAAATACAAAAAAACGGACTAAAATGTCACAGATGAAGTTTTTGTTGACTAAAACTATAGTGAAACTAATAAAAATCGAATGACTAACATTTGACCAACACTAATACACATTTTTGTAAAAGACTAAAACTAAATAGAAATGAGGGTTGGGCACGGCAATATTTTGAGAGTTTGAGTGGGATGATCAGGGACAAATTATAGACAACCAAAAGTTGGTATGCGAAGGGCACAGAGTATTTCAAATGAAAGGAATAAACACTTCAAAGAAGCACCTCAAAGAAAAACATCCTGATGTGTACACAGAACTCAAGGTGAGTGAGTCTCATTTGTTAACTTTATTTTAACAGATTGTTGTTCAAATATTCACATCCTGCATCATTGCAGTTATTGTTCGGGAATTGCGACAGCTGGCATCCATTGTAGCAACGCTCCACATACAACCCAGAAAAAGACTAATGCTATCTCTTGTATAGACTTACGTAACGATAGCTCATAATGTCAGCTGGGTGCTGTTGATAATGACAGGCTATTGTCAAAACTATTCTATCTGTCAAATGTAACATTGTGCGCGTTTATTAGCATATTGTGTTTGCTGAATGCATTCATTTAACTGATTTATTATTTTTGCCATCCAGTTTGGATAAGAATCATGGAATTTCAAGGGCTTTGGTCCCAAGTACCAAATTTCTGTTATTGTGAAAATCCTTGGTTCTGCACTATGAAATGAAGACACATGGACATACAGTGATGAACACTAAAGCGCCTTAGGGCACAGAGTCTACAGTACAAGTCACATCCCAGTGTCTAATTCTCTTCCAACTTAATTGTCTGGAAATTCCGGGGTCTGGAGTTGCCCTCATCAACAGCATATTCAACTGTGTCTTTGTGGGCAGCAGTAAAGCTGATGACACCATTAAGCTGTATTATGCTCTTTGATACGTGGCAGCGATATAACATTAGTCATGATAATGACCTCTGAGGTGTCCTGATCCAGGAAAATAATGAAGTCGGTGGAGAAAACTCCATTGTGTGTTTTGAAAAGCATCACTTCAGTTTAGTCGACTTTCTCATAATAACACACAAGCATCTTTTCCTATTAAAAATAGAACCGTGCCTGCATCAGTGTGCAGCTTAGACACATGCCGATGTAAGACCAAAGTTGTCCAAGTAGCTCCTCCTAATTTGACTGGGATACATTTTGACAGAAAATCAACTTTTAATGAAGAGCCGCGTGGTGGGAGAAATTAGCCATTACCCTACAGAGCTGGCATAAAATGTTTATAAATGACAATGATGTTGGCACTGACTGTGAAGGAAGTGCAGAGCTTGGGGAATGCACTGACGTTTAGACAGTCGGAGAACAGGGCGCAGACTTCACCTCATCGGGGGAAGTGGAGAGAAAGAAAGGAAGGGAAGGAGAAAGCGTGACAGAGGGAGAGAAAGGAGGAGGAGCACGAGGGGGCACGCGAGAGACTGCAGTTATGATGCGCATGAGAAAGGGAGACAGTGAACGACAGGGCGAGAGAGTTTAAAAGGCATGGCGTCTATTGGCTGGCAGGATGGACGGAGGGAGTGAGGGAGGTATGCGACAGCAGAGCGTGGCAAGTGCGGCAGAACAAACCGGTGGTGACTCATGGGCTCCATTCACCACTGTGATCAGATCCAGCAGGACAGCCCACCATATGGGATGGCACAACTTATTCATCCAATCACTCGGACTACATAGGGGACCAGAGGAGGAAAAGGGATGGTGTGTGTCTGTCTGTGTGTGTGTGCAAGTGGAGGAGAAGGCGCCTGAAGTTTCCCCGAATATGACGGTAGACAAAAGAGGAAGTGAGGACAACACTGTGACAAGGAATGTAATTAATCTACTATAAACTCAACATTTTTGAGCGAATAAAAAAAAGGCATAACTGCCACACGAAACAAGAAATTGTATAATGAAACATACACTGTTTTGGAATTTTAACAACTTATCATTTAACTGAATATATGCAAACTCTCCCCCTTGGTGCCTCCCCGATGATGATTCTGTCGACAGCTTTTTTGTCACCAAATTATAACCCATTTACATCAAACTCTTGTCCTACAAACCCAACTGAGTCTGCTTGTAACGTAACCATAAAAACACGAATATAACATAATTAAATGGGGAATTCTCAGACGCTAAAATTAGCTGTTGTCTCCTTATGCGCTGAGGAGTCAAATACATTTAAACAAATTATTAAATAAATGTTTCCGTGCATATAACATTGTGATAATCATTCCTGTCTTTTTCCAGGCCTCTGTAAAATGCAGATTAAGGCTAAGCTCTGAGAGGTGAAGGGCCTGGCAAATTGAGCCCCAACACACCAAGCACAGGAATAGAAACAGACATAATCTAACCAAAGCCAGATATTTTTGTGAAGAAAAGAATGTTGCTACCCGGTTGGCAAGAGGCATCATAAACCCTTTTATAAGGTACCTAAACTACACTGCGCTTCACAGAAAGCAGAACCAATTTGCTTAACTTCACAACATGCAGGGGCCCGCCGATAAAAGTGTCTGTCCTATGCCGCGGCTGGCAAAGATATTGTTATCCACTTTATTCCTCTGCCACCTTGCCAGCTTACACAATTTTTGCGAGACAGATAGCAATCGTTGTGGGGTAATTTAGGGATTAGACTGGAGGTGTATTGTAATCACATGCTTTTGTAGCAGCAAGGCGCTCATTTAGGTTATAGGATGGCAAGACTGTCCAAGGTGTACCTTTTGTTTCTTATCTAAAGGGTTTTTAGCAATCCTCAGGCCAGCGCCCAGATTAGGAATTTGGTTTTTCATAGCACCAGTATATATTGTGCCTGTACGGATCTGGGAATTCGCAGACTGGGAGCATCTTCAAACTGAATATGAAGCAGATTGGGAATTTTTAGAGTAAAGAGGCAGCGTTAAAAAACAACTTACTGCCCTTTTAGTCTGCAGAGATTTTATGTTTACAAGCGTTCCTGAAGCACGGCATTACCAGCATCATTTTGAATACAACCATAGTGTTTTCTCTCACACAGACAATCCGAACGTGTATCATTTTTGTCTCGCTGCTTATTAATAACCTCTGTGATGTGACACGAAGCTTAAACTGTAACTGAAGCGCCGCATTATACACTCAAACATTCGACAAACAGCCGCGCCAAATTTGCCGTTGCTCTCTTTAAAGTGCTCGAAAATGAGGACACGATGAAAACGTAGGAATTCAGCGGGAAAGTCAGAGGGTGGCATTAGCAAGGTAAAGAAAGACGCGACACTTCCCGAGGGTCTAGTTGCGGCGTTATCATGTTGTCAGTGAGTCTTATTCACAGCCAATCCTCCTGCCTTCGTGTTCCCTCTGCCCTCTGTCACACAGGCTCTCTTCTTTTCTTAGATCCTCCACTCCAAATGATCTACTTTTCACTTTTTCTTTTTGTGTCCCCGTATTACAAGCAATTTAAGGGCAATTCAGTTTGGCAGGTACAACACTGCACTTCAAAGAGGATATATGTATTGAACGCTGAATGCAATGACACCTTGTATCTCATCATTATTGTTCGGCTGTCAGAACAGAATGAAATGTCTTCAACGAGCAAGGAAGCTTTGAAAATATTTACTCTGTGGGCATCGTCTATATAGAAACTCAGACATTTAAGCAGTTTAATGTTATTAAATTGGCCAAAATGTCACTCATATAAATACTGGATATAATAACTGGATAAGATAAAGGGAAGCTGGAAGACGACTGCCCGTTACGAGGGCAGAGCTCCATCTCAAGGCTACAGAGACATTAACAGTTCCTATATCTGACCACTGCCTGAAGGCTCACACTCTACACATTTTGCCTGTTGCCCTATCTGGGGCAGCTATATTTGATGAGAGTTGACAGTAGTAAAAGACTGTCTGCATCAAAAAAAATGGTCACATTCTGACTCTAGATAATAGATGTTGCCATTCTAAGCCAATAATAGTGTCTATAATGAAATCAGTGGAGCAGAAAAGAGGCACTCTTTCATTTCCTTATGCGGGGCCGTGCGTTTTGTACATCCCATTATTCATCAGGTCCTGGCTGCTGATAACTGTCCCATTTGCATCTGAATCAAGAATGCTTCATAACCTCCCCCACCCCTCCAAAACGCCACCCCCATGCAAATGAAGTGACCTAAAAAGAGCAGGTACTGTATTTAGTTATTTGTGAGTAACTGTGACCTACTCTGGAGGTTATGTTAATGTGGTGCCAAGGTGGAAGCTACTGTACTGGCAACATCGTATAGACGGTGTGAGGATACTACTGAGTAGCTCGCACCTAGATGTGGCTTCAAAAACATTCTGTGATAAAAAGTTGTTTCTGTATTTCTTTACTCCGAACCAGGAAGTTTTTCGCAGGATGCCAGTACATGTACTGTATCTTGTGCTGCCCTTTTTCCCCTGACATGCCCTACTTTTATGAACAAAAGACAGGACAAGCGTGCATCATAGAAAATGGTGTATGATCTTGGCCTTGCTTTTCACAGACAGCTTGACTCACTCCAGTACACTCTGCAGTTCAAAGGTACAAGACTTCCTTATTTAAAATCTCTTCCGCGAGTCAGGAACATACTGTGTGATATTTGTGATCAATCATAACTGCAGAAAAAGATTGCTCTGGCTCAAAATAATAAAAAAGATGCTATCCATAAAGTGGTGATCTTTTGAGGGATGAACTCCTCAGAGGAAAGTCTAGCTGTGCCACACAGACTGTTCAAAACCCCAGTAGACAGACAGATTAATGGACTGTGCCTTCACATACAGTAGTCGTCTTAAACGTTAAAGATGGAGTCTGGTGCAATCCTCAGCTGTATCAACTGCACAGTGAGGCAGCATATGGTGATATATATGTAATTTGCCGAATCGCATGGGCATTGCTTGACTGTTTATAAAAACCTTTTCTCTAAATCCTGCATTCACGCAGCCAAAAATGAACAAAACACACTCACTTACACACACAAAAGAATAAAAACTCATCTGTTTCACACATGTAAGCAACACAAACACACTCCCAAATGCCAGAGGGCAAATGGATAGAATAGGGGTGTGGGGGTCCTTTGTGCACTCTGAGTTTAGGTCTTGGCCATTAAATAAGCTGGCACTGCAGAGGTGAGCTGCATTGACAATGATGTATGGGAGAAACACAATCCATTGCTGTTATGAATTGGTTGGCTCTGGTGCAGACAATGCTTGCACACATGCGCATGCACACATACACACAACAAGACAGACAGACGTTCGTAACAAGTG
>OMNN01051696.1:0-17008 GCA_900302755.1 Chromis chromis | reverse complement strand
ACCCAACCCAACCCCGAACCTCCTCCGCCTTCCTGCGCCATCCTACCCATACAACACCTCTCCAAGGCCGGCGCTGGGCACCACCAACTAGGATGACTGTCGAGATTCACGTATGTGCATTTCAGGAAAAAATGTGCACACTCAACCAGCACCGTAATGAACACAGGAACATAATTCACAGTTGCACTACTGTAGGGAAAGTGACAGCTCAAAACAGCCACTTAAGTGTGACATAAAGCTGCACAAACGTGACGATGAGGTTGTACAGCGGGAGGGAACACATAGGGTCCGCTGATTGCTCGCATGAATGTTTAATCTTTGAAGCTCTAATAGGGATGAAGTCTGCAAAACCTCCTCCAACACCTCCAGGCTAAAAGTGAAGCCATGCCAAAAGCCTAATTAAATGTTTTTTAAACCTTTCCCCTTGGAGAGGACACAGAGTGGTTTCATCACAAAGTGCGTTTGTGCCACAAATAGGTGACTTAATGTGGACTGCGTGTGCCTAACAAACTTCATAAGGGGCAGTATGTGGTATTCTTGTGCAACTCCCTCAGGAACGTGCATAAAACGCACTCTTTATCAGCAAATTGTAGAACAGTGGGCTAAATAAAGTGTGCGCTTTCATTTGCTTTCTTTGTAGCATGCAAACCATTTAAACCTATATTTAGACACTGAAACTCTACCTTGCTTTTGTTCATTTAAAGTGCAAAAAACTGACCACATGACAGACTAACCAATCATTAATGGCGTTACTCCTTACATATTTGCATGTTCTCTCCCCCCTGATGGATTCACAGAAGTTCTGGATTAATTCCATCTAACTGAAACAACATAAAATACCAAATCGAGCAAACCTTTTCCAATTTTAGCAGCTACTTTATTACAATGGAAATCATCTCTGGAAAGACGCTGGCAGTCGGGCTCAGGGTCATTCCAGTTGGTTCAACTGATTACAGCAAGAAATTAAAATTTATACGGCGCATTTGCCAAATTAAAAAGTGGAGTGACTCCTGACCTCAGTGAACAGTCTTTCTGACACACGATTTGAGAAGACATGTGGGAGCTGGAAACATGGACTGGAGGAGTTTGCATTCAATATGCATGTTTGGGCATAAAATTTAGATTGACATATTGATTTGGCACTGAGCCGGTATTGGCTTTTTTAGCAGATACTGCTCGTTATAATGCAGTTTCCTCGGCTATCCAATTGCCACTTTACAAGTCTTTGGAAGGTTTTATCTTTTCCTAAAAATCTTGGGAAGCACACAAATATTATCTACTGGAAACTTGAGTCTATAATAACAGGAAGCATTGAAAAACTCATATGTGACAGGCCCCTTGTGTGGGTGGGTGTGTGGACAGCAGAACGTATCTAAACAGAGGAAGATGGATAGATAACGAAAGGGCCACTGCTGTTTGTCCATTCATCTCAGGTGTATGTGGAAGAGCTCAACAATGACAGCTCATCCATCAGCCACAGGGATACTACTGAGCCTCCTGGAACAGAACCAAAAACCATCTCTATCCATCATGCTTCTCATCTCTTCTCTTCTCTTTAGGCTCATAGTTTTGTCTTGCGAAATATTCCATTTAGGTCGGTTTTGCTCGCATATCCGAGTGTGTGTCCGGTGCTGACGAATTGCCAGAGCACGGTTTCTCATCTACAGCGGGGGAAAAGGGAGATAGCACTAAACAAAAAGTGACATCTCAGGTGGGACACGTACAACAATGCGAGTAAAGGAAAAGTTTAGAGCGAGAGGATAAAGGAGTGAAACCAAAAGGAGAATGACAATGAGGGTGCATGGAGAACATGTGTGTAAGTATATGAGGAAGGGAGAGAGCGAGAGCAAGGTAAGCAGCTAAACAGCAGCTGTCGACCTAATTCCTTCTTAACGCAGTGCTTGTGCTCTGATTAAGAAAGCGATCTGGCCTTTAATTTCCTCCTGACACCGGCTAATGCTCTGTATCTCAATCGCCTATCCTAGCTCTTCCTCTCTTGGCTATTACAGCAGTCTGCTCGGCTAATCAGTGTGGTCTGAGCTGACCTAAGAAGTGGGAGAGACTCATCGCAAAATAAGAGCTTAAAAATCTCAAACTGGCTTACATATATATCCAAAAATTGTATCGCGTACTGAATCTTTGACTCCATCTATCAATACTTGAACTCTTGCATTAAAACTTGGGTAAATGTAAATTGATTTAGGTCCCAGATAGTTATAATGCCCGATGCAATCTTTCACTCTGGGCATAAAAAAGCAAAACCTAAGAAAGAGAGTCTACTGATTTCATGGTCATTAGATGCTTATCAGTGTCAAACCATCAGCTGCTACCCTCCGAGTCCTTTGCACCAATTTAGTAAAGCAGGCAGCAAAATCACAGAGAAAATGATTTTTGACTACATCCATTCTAAAAAGCTTGCAAAAAATACATAACATACTTGCACAACAGTTTATGCAATTCTTATGATTGAGTGGGACAAATTCTTCAATTCGGTTTCTCCAGCTCCACCTTTACCCACCAACAGCTATGTGTATGATCTGCAGGAGACTATACTCCGACTGCAAATGTGTAGCATCAGTATCATACATTGCCAAGACAAATTCAGCAATATGAAAGCCAAATACTGTTTATGCAGAACTACAGGACATTCTGCACGTTGCTATAAATTAGAAGCGTTCCAATAAGAGTTGGCAACATCAGAACAACTTGAGATGTTGTCCATCACCAGACAGCGAGGCATTTTAACCTAGGAAATGGGATCAGACTGAGACCGGATCTATAAATATTAAACCAGATCGGATGCAGCAAAATTAGTGCAAAATAATGTACTCGCCTCCTTATCCATGTCACTTTCTATATGCAACAATCCAAGAGCAAGACACCAAAGAACATAATATTTCACTGTTTCTTCATAGAGAGATCTTACACAACATAGAGAAACTTACAAACCAACAAAACAGTCCCGAATAAGACCGAGCACTTTCTCAATTTATGTCCACGCACATTTTTGCATCCTTGTATGAATGCAAAGGAGAGAAACCAGGAAAGATCCCAGATCATTACATGCTTCCAAGGTAGCATCAGATCATGACTTGGCCAGTGAGAGAAAAAAAAAGGGAAAGCACACAAATTTGCTGGAGAAACAACACATCATGCCCAAGTCTTCACCACGGCATGTTTCTAGTAGGTTTTGGTGCACGTTTCTTGTCATCTACATAGAAAAAAAGGAACCACATCAGATATCACATGACTGATTTCTTCTATGTGTGTCAAACCTCCATTATAGTGTGCACAAATATCATAAGAAACAAGTGCAAAGATAATGCAGAGAAGAAAAGGGAAAACTGGATGCTGTCATACATTAGCAACACAAAACTTTTAGACTAAAATACACACTGTGCCGGAAGCAACCTACCATGACAACCGACCACGGATACAAGTACACAACATTAAGCACAAGCACCCCCATAAGAGACGGCAAAACTGCATCGCAAAGCAGGAAAAAAATGGGAGTATAATGAAAACATGTCAAATAAAGCTTATTTTAAGATGTCATTTAGATGTGATTTAAACTGCAGCTGCTTAATTCATAAAGTTATTAATTCATTTCGTAATAAAAAGAGGTGATTTCAGAGCAATAAAGGGAGTAAAGACTAATAAAGATGGTCTTGTATAAACTAGTAAATTATATTGCTCTGGCTGAAACAAAAAGTATGTGAATTCTACTGAGACTCGGTTCTTCCAAATTGGAACAGACAGCCAATCAGAAGTCGTGACAGCATAACAGATTATTGAATCTGACATTTTCCTTTTGTTTTCTTTTGAAGTGGAAGAATAAACACTCAGCTTTCCCCGCTGTAGACCAAGGATTTACGATACGACAGACACAAATATAAGAGCGGCAGTAAACCTTCGGCAAACACGAGGTGTACGTGCGTGTGTGTGTGTGTGTGTGTGTTGTCAGTGCAAACACACATGCCATTCGGACCGCCATGTGGAGTGTATGCTAGAGAGGTGGCGTTGCTAGGAGCACCAGGTTGTGTGCAGACAGTGGTAACAGAGTAGAGACGGCAGCAGCAGCCTGGCAGTGGAGAAGAAAGGAGTGGAGCAATGCCAAGAAGATTCCCCCTGAGAGACTCTATGAAGGAGAGAATGAGACAGACAGAGAGGGAGAGAAACATGGAGAGGGCACGCTGATATGATCATGTGTTTTCCACTGAACAATCTGAAAGACAAACATTTCAATTCTGACACTGTGACTTGGATTTTGAGCTAAGAGGTGTCACGATAAAAACCAAAAGGGGCACTTATTCCTGCTTTGAGGAGATAGAATATTGTAGCATGGATGCAGGGGAAATGGTGACGGAACAGCAGGAGGGGGAAGATGGTTTACAAGGTTGACTGGAGGGATGAGGAAAAAGAAAGAGGGAGAAGGAGTCAATCTGTTGGGGCTCATATTTGCCGTCCCTCCTCGTGTCAACCATCCATCAGATAAACTGTTCGTCTATTTCCAACCAGTGCACGTCACTTCCTCACCTCTGAACGTTACCCTGCTGAGCCTCTCCCTTGTTTTCTATTTGTTGTCCCCCTTTTTCCAATTTCTCTCTTCCTTCTTCCTCCTGCGCTCTTCCTTCCCTTATTTTGTCTTTAAACGGAGAGTCGTGTGAACAGGCTATGCAAATGAGATGGTTATTACCCCACTGCTCATCAAGCCGCACAGAGGAGACATTAATAGGCTGATGAATATGCATGTGAATTTGTTAATTAAGTTAATTATTCTGCTGAAAATGCATTCGTCTTCCAAGGACATCTTCCCCAGGATTTCAACCTGCTCCACTCATTAGTCATGCGATATTTCATACACAGAGTGAGAAAGAGAGAGGGAGGCAGACAGTGGGAGGGAGAATGAAGGGGAGAGGAGACAATGCTGTTTTTGGAAAGTGGGTGCCATGAACAGTTGGGGTTGTAAAAGTATGGGGTAAAAATAATGTATTTTAATGTCATCAGCACTCACAATGGGATGCGCCGTAACTACCCATAATAGGAAACCACATCCTGGTTTCCAGATATGGCACATTATTCCCAAAAAAGTCCTAGCTGGAGTTTGTACTTTCAGAGTTTTCAGCATCTTTTTTTTGCAGTTGCTTCTACCTCACTGGTTACTTCTCCCTAATTGCTTATTAAAACCCTCTTAAATGAACTTTTTGTGCCAACTTTCCAACACATTAATTAATTGTTGTAGCCAATTAAGTGCCGTTGTGCAAATGAGCCTCATCACAAATGGTCCTATAGGGGTAACCCCTCCTTTCTCTCTCCCACTCCGTGTCTCTTGCTCTTCCCTCACTCTACCACCCTCCCCCTCGTCTTCCCAGCTGCCCGAGCACTTCAAGGCACTCGGTGCCAAAGAAGCAGAAACTGTGTCCTGATAATGCTTCTCTGTTTTCTGGACTGTTTCCAGCCTTCAGGCTCACTGATCTCAAACTTGTATGATAGGTGAAAAGCAAAAAAGGCTCAGCTGATTCCTTTTGTCTGGCACATTTGTACGTGAGCATCTTAATAAGTCTGCCTCTAAACCAACCACCAAACCATTGAAAAAGCTGTTGATTGCATTGTCTGCTTAATTTGTCTGGTGGCCACGTATTGTCAAGCAGGCATGTATGCATCAAGTAGTTTATCTTTATTCACAGCAGGTAAAATGTGAGTTCACCTAGAGGGACTGGAAAAAAAGGAGGGTATTCAACTTCAAAGCACTCAATAGGGTTGCCAAGCTGTTCACACATCTTCATCCCCTGTGCTAAAACTGGAAACATGCAGAGGAAATCAAATAAGGAAAAAAAGCTGCTACACCTTCATCATATTCAACACTGAAAATATAGAGAAGGTCGGAAAAAAGAGTACAGTTTTGTTTGTCTTATCTATCCTGCAGTATATATGTATATGTGCACAGTATGTATGCAACAAATTCACTATCCACCATATAGTGTTTATTATAAGTAGATGTATGCATGCATGTATGTAAATGTGCATATAATCATGCAGGTATATACGGTGCTGTGCAGAAGTTTTAAGTACTGAAAGCATTTTATATATATAATTGGTCTATAATGGAATAATTTATCATTTATCTTTGTACAAATTATAAAAAGCTAAATCAAATCCATATTTTGTGTAGCTATACACTATTTGCCGTTAGACAGCATCAACTCTACCAAGCACATTTGCACACAGTATTTCGAGTATCTTCTGTTTTCAAGTATCTTCTGTGGATTTAAACTGTCTCACTGGCTTCTGTCTCTTCATGTGATCCCAGAATGACTCAATGATGTTGAGACCAGGGCTCTGTGGGGGCCATACCATCTGTTGCGGGACTCCATGTTCTTCTTGTTGCTGAAGATAGTTTTTCATGACTGTGGTTGTATGTTTGGGGTTGTTGCCGTGCCGAATGAATTATGGGACCTAATAAATGACAGTACAGTGTGATGGATGAGAATCAAAACATGTAAAGTGCGTAAAACCTTTGCACAGTACTGTATGTGTACTGTATGTATACATGTTGACATGCGACATGAATTTACTACAGTATCAGCCATTATATATGTTAATCTAGCATACATTCATAGCAGAATCTAATTTTGTAAACATTTAATATTGGAAGATTCCTGTCATGCAAAAACTACATATAATAATTACTCTAATCACAAAATATATGCAGCATACACTACCAAATTTAATAGATAGTTTGGTCAGGTATGACAAAACAGTGTACTACGAGCATCTGGGTAATAATGTATCAGGGGCAGATGCCATTTCAAATCAATGTGATAATCAATGTGACAATTCTGAGACTGTTTACTTCTTTCTTTTTTTTTTTTTAAACACCGCGGCATTCATTGTTCATGTAGTTGAAACAATAAGAACATTTCGACATCATGTTAACAACATGCAGTGAAACATTTCTTAGCACAGGGGCTGAACTTTCTCTTTTTTCCCCCCCTCGTGTCTGGCTCGGCCCACTCTGCTGCCATTCGGACGTGGCACTGATACACCCACCAGGAGGATTAGGGAAGGTTTAGTAACTGTGCCAGCCTCACTCCCTGTGCCACGCCATCCCTCGGCACAGAGGGGGGTCCCGCTTGGCATGGCAAGGTGAACTAGCCTCTGATTGATGGGCATGGTTTCAGCCCGCTACTGTGCTCCCTAAGGCCCGTGCCTCCTTTTCCTTTCTCCTACTGCTGTCTTGGCAGCAGTGCCCACCTCCTCTTCCATGCCAGGCAGCCAGCTAAAGCTCCTGGTGGGCACATCAATTACATAGCGGCACCTCCCCTCTTTTCTCATGTCTATCTGTGGGTCTGTCTACTGTCTCAGATGATGCCAATCTGGTTCCTCTCCATCTCCGCTGCCGTCTATAGCTATCTCCTGTGTGTGTATGTGTGTGGCTGTTTTTTTTTTACCCATGTTCACAAATATATCTTTGCATATGCACAAATGCACATGTATTCATGCACACACTCCCTGCTCCCTCTCTTAGGCAGGTCATAATGGTTGGTGGGAAAATCCTCCCCAGAGAGCACTCATTGCCACAGGCTCAGCTGTACAAAAGGCTCAGGTGTGTGTGTGTGTGTGTGTGTGTGTGTGTGTGTGTGTGTGTGTGTGTGTGTGTGTGTGTGTGTAGTATGTGCTTGTGCTGTTTACATTTTTTTTTTTAAATCTACTGCTTAATTGGACAGGCCATTGCTTCATGTGACTGCTTCATAAAAGAGGGTATAAAAGTACAAATTGTAAGGAGGGAAAAAAAAAAGCAATCCTCGTATCAAGGTGCTGCATTGTTCTATTTTTGAAGTCGATTAACATGATGATTTCAACCTTCCTTTGGATTTTGGCGGTTAGTTGCTCTTGGCAAATCATAAATCATTTACTTGCAGCGATCGTACGCCATCTGGAGTATTCATCAGGCCACTGTCTTTAATTTTTAGCAGACGAGTCAAGAGATTTGGGTTGGAAGAAATTAAAAACAAACGTGTGTCCCCAAACGTTGATAAATAATCAGAAACAATTGTGAAAAAGTGCAAACTAGCAAATTACAACCTGTTTTAACATTTTTAAATGAGTTCGTGTAAAAATGAGATACATAACAATTTAAAACTGCAAAATATGTCATTTAGATCAAAGTGTCAGGTGAAAACTTACCAACATGTCAAACGCTGTTTGTCACCTGGCCGCGGTTCTGGCAGTACAGACAGTACGGAAGCCTGGAAGGGGAAGCGGGGAACTCGAAGCGGGGAAACTGAAACGGGCAGCCGGGGCGACAATGGCGGCGGGGCCTGGTGTTTCTATGCAGAGCGGCAGCCCTGCAAGAGAACTTTCTGTCCCAGTACAGCCAGGAGGAAACCAGACTCATGGGGATCGGGCCAAGACTGAAGAGGTAACAGGTAAGAACCGGACCCAGTGCTTTGTTTAATGTTGGCTTTACTGATATTTGTCATTATAGAGGTCTGGGCTGCTGCACAAGGCGACTCGGGCTAACGGTGGCTAACGGCTATGTTAGCCAACCGAGTAATGCTAACGGCTGCTTTTGTTGTATGTTTTGGACATGTTTAAGGATTTACAATTTCACAGAACGACTTAAAAACGCAGTAACGTCCACTAGTGAGTCCCAAGTTGATTAAATTGGATACGCCGTTGTTTTTGGTAAAGCAGTGACCAAGTTGGTTAAGGTCTTTGGAGAAATGGCTAGCGTTAGCAACTCGCTACCGTCAACTTCGTAGGTTGGCACATCTCTGGAAGCAAACCATTGGCACCCCGTAAGTTTCTCTTATTTATTCGTGTAGGACAGGAAGTGCCACCCTGGCCACCTACCCAATATGAAATAACAAGCGGCAGCACTTTCGTAGCACATTATGACACATTATCATAACGTTAGCCTATGCTAACACCTTTAATCAATTTGAGCAGACTGTCAGTCACCAGTAGTACTTTGCTGTTAGTTTTTTTTGGGATGTTGTGTGACTTTAGTGATTACTTTCCGACAACTAATCATACTTGTATGATTACTTACTAGGCAAGATAAACATGAATGTGAGATGTAGCTTCAAGTGGTACTGCAGTAGGAGAGTTGTTTTGGTTTTGCTTTCATACAAAACAAATGATTGACTGATCATGTCTGCCTTTTATTGACATCACTTTTTAAAATTGACTGAAAAATACCTGATTATTATAAGTTATTTGTTCACGTATGGAAAATATACAAGAAACCAAATAATACATTCTGCTGCTAGTTCATTAATATATCTAGATAATAATACACCAGTCCTTAAAATAAATCATACTTAATGAAGTTTATAATGCTCTTTTTTTCTTGAAACAGATTTACACAGGTGTGTATTAACTGAAATGGTCATTTTGAAAGATGCAGTTAGTGGTAGTGTTGAACTGTATTGCATTTATACAAAAAAGTGTTTGTGTCATTAAGCCTACCCACTAGGACTGAACAGTTACAAATTACAAAGGCTGCAATTATGGATATAAATTATGCAGCCCGTCTGACCCAAGATTTAAACCGTTGTGTCTATGGTTTTATGAATTCATGCAGTTCTGAGGAGATAAGATCAGTTAGCATTCTAATGAGGTTGTCAGTGTCTATACATTTTAGGACAGTATCTGTGCGTTTGTCTGTTACCTAATGTATATTGTATTCTTTTTCAGAAGCGGAGAAGCAGACTCGCATGGCCGCTCTGCTTGAGAGGCTTCATGCCAAACACAATGCATCCCGGCCATGGCAGGAGACCTGCAAGGTTGTTCGTCAGGCCATGGTGAGTCAGAGAAATCTTTCTGTAAATAATTTGTGGGAATCTAGTCTACAAAATATCTGTGACAGGTTTGAACATTGAAAATTGCCTGTAGGTCTGAAACCAGTAGGCATGGGCCTGGTGATTGGCTGTCGGTGCTCACTGGCTCACTGTTGTACTCTGAGAGAACTGTCAGACTGGATGCTCCTCATGAGCCGAGGTCTAATCTGAAACTGCAAAACACAATTTAACAAACAGTAGACAGGATTATAAAAACATGTGAGTATTGTTTCGAAAAAGCTTGGCTAGCCTGTCAACATTGTACTTCCACAAGTTGGAAATAATATTCACTTTATTTAAATAAACATTGTTGTTTTTTTAAATAAAATTTTTGGCCTTTTATGCCTTTATTGGATAAGACAGCGGATAGAGTCGGAAACAGGAAAGAGTGGGGAAGGACATGCAGTAAACGCCCGAGGTCAGAATCGAACCCGGGACAGCCGCTACTCCTTTGCACTTGGGTCACGCGACATAACCATTAGGCTATCGGGGCGCCCTAAATAAACTTTTTAATCTTTACTTTATCCATGTCATTGAGCTCCTTTTCCTGCTGGTATTCTTTCTTCATTAAAAGTCAACATAACACACTCCCTGACTAAAAATGAATCTTGCAGGTCAGTCTAAGACTCAAGATCTTTTTTTTATGACATTATGGAAATGCAATTCTCCCCTTTCTTCAGTTAATAAATGGAAAGTGAGTTTTAGTGTCGGTAGAATAATTGAGTTTAACATGACAGATAATATAATCTACAGAACTGATAGTTAAAAGCAGTATTTTCCTCATGGAATTAATACGCTCTTTGTATTAGGAATCATGAATGTGTCTGGACTGTCCCTGAGTCAAGAAAAGAAGACCCCTCACTCTGTTGGAGTTACTGTGGAAGTACAGAAACACTCCCCTGTAGCAACATACATTTAAAATAATTTATTTAAATCATAGTCCAACGCGTTAACAATCGGTAGTCAGTTAATCATTAAAAATGAATAAAATACACTGGAGGTTTATCCCTAGAGTAATAAAACTGTTTGTTTGTTTTTTTACCTTTCTCTGCTCAACGGACTTCAGTCTTATTGGCTTTGTATAAAATAATGGTCATATCTTATGTACACATGGTAGTAATATGTTCACTGTTCATTGTTAATCCACCTGCAGGTAACTGCTGCAGATGTGCTGGGGGTGTACAAGCGTTATCATTTTAAACAGTTTATCAGCACCAACACTACACCACCACTAAAATGTATTTGTACTGAAGGCAGGGGGGAGTGTCATCCCTTTTTGTTTTATTTGCATATGTCTTGCTTGTCATGAATATTGGCACCACAGCTGCAGCATTGCTCTCAGTTGTCTGATGCTCAGCTTCTGCCCTACTTAAGTCAATCACATACAACTAGCATTGAATATGCCAGTTTTGCATTTACACGAGTTTCCAAACCGAAGAGCCACCAGACAGAGTCGGAGGAGTTTTCACAACTTTATGCTGCAGTGTTCATGAACATGATTGACACAGTTAGCAGAGCCAGGCAGATGATAGCTGTTGTATTCCTTAGGCTTAAGGAAGGTGCGCTTGATTTAAAGTCTGTGCAGTCCCTGTGGATGGGCAGCAGTCACACCTGTAACTCTCATCTCATTAAACAGTAAGAGGCTCCACCTAGTGGTGCAACTGGGCTCTGCAGCAAGTACACAATCCATTTTAATGTCTTAGAAACTTAAATTAGGATTCTTCAGACTGATGATTTGACTTCACCACTCTTTGGGGACAGTCCTAGAATTTATTTTGTACACCACTTTACTCTAGCAATATTAGAAAGACTTTAATTAACACACACATAGTACTCTCACATAATATGTAATATTACACATAATTGCACAAACAGTTCTTATTGGAATAGCTTACCTGCTGGAGCAGTGGAATTATAACAGTGATATTTAAATGTCAGGGCTGTTGTGTTGACTTAGCCAGCGAAAAACAAACCTGAACAGATCTTGTTGATAAAGCACTATTTTTTTTCCTGAACTCTTCTCTTATATCTATATTTTTTCCTTACAATGTGTCCCAGGAGAAACGTGGTGTGATGAATGCGGCGGGTCACCAGCTCCTGCTCACCTGCTTGGAGACCCTGCAGAGAGCGCTGAAAGGTAACTCAAGGGGGAGCAAGGCAACCTTTTGGGTAGAAAATGTGACTTTCCATCATTAGATAGGGGAAATATAACTGTATTCACACTGAAATTAACTGTTAAACATTCCAGTGATGCTGGCAAATCACATCTTGACTTCTCCCTGTTAGCTGACTCGTCATTTGCTTTGAGTGTCATGCATGAAGGAATTCATGACATTGTCGCATTGTAAATTTCCTGTTTTTCTCTGCCTTCTTTTTCAGTTTCTTCTCTGCCCTCCATGACAGATCGCCTAGAATCCATTGCTCGGCAAAACATGTGAGTTTGTCACTTTTTGTTCATATTTATTAACTGTCTCCTGAGTGTGACAGATTCAGAGGGTGAGGTTAAGCACTGAAAATAGTGCTTAACCTCACCGTCTTTCAAGGCTGAAAAAGCGTTCAGTTTGATAATGATATTTTTTTCCAGTTGAGCTGAGAAAGAGGTTTTTGAATGACCGAGTGGGCCGTTTTTCACCAACTTATCCATTATGAAATGAAATTCTGTCTTTCAATATATGAAGAACATTTTTAAATACCCTAAAGTAAAACAGGTTAATAGGAAACAGGAACATTAAACTGGTTTCTCTGTATGTTTTTGTCTTGTCTGTGCAGGTTGGGCTCTCACCTCAGCCCATCAGGGACAGAGTGCTACATCACATCAGACATGTTTTATGTGGAGGTGCAGCTGGACAGTGGTGGTCAGCTGGTGGATGTCAAGGTGGCTCATCAGGGAGAAAACCCTACGGTCAGTAGAACTTCTGTGTGGCTCCATAAAGTGATTTAAATAAGATTACTAATTGTTTATCAAGAATTCTACACTTTTATGATTTAAAAATGTCTTGAAATGATTATCTTTCTTTTATGTTGTTTCTATTTATGCACATTGATGAACATGTATGATATTCTTTTCTTGATTTGTTGGTCACAGAGTTGTCCTGAGCTGATTCAGCATCTAAGGTGAGTAGAAACCGCAAACTTCACTGTACTCTTAAGATAAACAACATAAACTCAAGTGCAGTGTTTTTCATTTCTGTTCTGCAGAATGATGCAGGCACTTGTAAGAAAGAACCTGTATTAGTTTGGCAACTCTCTAAACTTTTTTTTTTTCTTCATCAGGGAAAAGAACTTTGAGGAATTTTCCAAACATCTCAAGGGTCTTGTTGAGTTGTACAAGCTGCCTGGGGACAAGTAAGTAGACTTGAAGGCTTTGAGGATGTCTGGTTTAAGCGAGCCTAAAAATTTTGGTGCATTTTTTTCACAGATAATTTCTCTCCATTCATTATTATTGTGAATCTAAACTAACTGTGCAATACAGATGTAGAATTCTGAATTCATACTTTTCTATTAAGCTAAAAATACTTTTAAATGCATGAAACAGGCATATTGGGAATATTTAGAAGACACAGAAGCCTAGATTAAAGATAGTTGTTTTATAAGGACGGATGCCATATGTCCTAATGAGTATTGTTTTTCGCAGTTACATCTAATTATCTTTCTTAATTTCTGTGTTCCAGTAAGCTGAAAACCAAGATGTATATTGCACTGCAGTCGTTGGAGCTTGATCTCACCAAGATGATGCACATGTTTCGGTAAGTTCCCAGAAACTCTTAAGTTATCTTCTATAATAGTAATACAACAGAGTGTATCCCTAAGTGATAAATCAGCGCCCTTAACATATACATTTACTAGTATTATACATTAATTAAGAGTAAAAGTCCTGATTTGATCATCCCTCCTTGTTATATAGTAATTTTTATTTGCATGTTTTCTAGGTTAGCAACCAATGCTAATACAGTGGAAACTATTCTTCATGGGAGTGTGGGTTTGCTGACAGCCAGGAGTGGTGGCCATCTGGTTTCTCTACAGTGTTACGTGTCCCCTTATGACATATTTGAGGAGGGAACGGGCACGCAGCTCAACTTAACAGACAACAATGGCAAGTGCAAGCAGGACATCGATGACAGGCGTCTATAAAAACAATGACACACCAGCCACTAGCTGCTATATGATTTGATGATGGATTGTAATTATCTTTGTGTTACTTGTCACTTGTCTCTGTATGTTGACACTGGTTGTTACAGTGCCGCGCTCCCTGGGTGTCAGTGTTTCTGTGACAATCGAGGGAACGTCTGCTGTTTACAAGCTTCCAATCGCTCCACTCATCACTGGATCCCACCCAGTTGACAACAAGGGGTAAGAGAGTGCACTTCACTTTGTCTGAGTTTTTGCAAAATCCTACAATCTATAGCCTCTAAATCTGTAAAAAATAAAAAAAATTAAAAAAGCTATTAGGCAGACAAGAACTGGGAATTACAGTAAACGCTCATAAATGCACCACTGTTTGGCATAATGAGGCAATTATCTGGGGGTTATTTTAGCATCCCAGTGCAGAACGAATAGAGAACAGAAAGAGCTGATAAATGTATTTTTGCTGTATATAGGACGCCTTCCTTTTCCACTGTGACCAACTCCAACTGCGTGGACCTGCCGGCTTGTTTTTTCCTGAAGATGAACCGCCCCATGCCTTTCTCACTCTCCTTTATTCAGAGGATGGGCAATGCTACTTGTGAGTTTACCCTTCTTTATGAATGATGTGATGTACTGAAAGAATGAGGTTTGTTTCATTGGATATTTCTGACTTACACCTCTCTCCATATTTTTTTCCAGCGATCCCAGTGTTTGAGACCTCACCCAACCTCTCGCCTCTCTACCAGTTAATTGTCCAGAGCCAGCTCCAGCTCCTGGAGGAGGGCAGCTCCCTGCCACCACCCTCACACAACATGCACTTTTATTCTGTAAGCCAACACACACAATACTTGCATACATATGAAATATGTGTTGTGAGTCTCTGGAATCTTTCTACATTTCTTTGTACATTCAGTGTGTGTCCTATGCAGCCTCAATGTTTGGGCCCTCACTTTATTCTGGTTGCTTACAATTTTGGTCACCTATTAGAACCAGGAACGTCAAATCATTTACATTTCTACATTTATTACACATTCATTGTTTTATATCCATTTCCCTCTGTCAGGTTACAAACAAGTCCCTGTGTATGGCCCTTAGTTTTGTCTCTTTGTTTAACATGTCTGATTGACAATGTCTCGTACTTACTTTGCTGTCTTGTTTTCATACACATTTGCAAAACAGAAGGTTAGTAAAATATGATTTCTTTGCCATTCTACAAAGAAATAATAGGTTTCAGGGGATACAGACAATACAAAAAAATTTATTTTAACACTATCCACTGTGTAAGAAACACACTGGTATGCTTTCACAGGTGTTGCCAGATCAGCAGCACTGTTACTTCCTGAACGGTGATGCCCCAGTGCAAGATGGTCGCTCTCTTCAAGGAGCACTGGTGTCCAAAATCCCCTTCCGTCACCCAGCACAAGTGCCACTACTATTGGATATCATTCGGCACCAGGCCGCCTATAACACCTTGATTGGCAGCTGTGTCAAGCGAACCTCCGTCAAAGAAGGTTAGTATCTGGCATCTGATTTTGCATATTTGGTTAGGTAACATATACTCTGTTTTTTGGTGTCTGATGTGTGACATTATATTTAGCGTGTTTAGCATCTCTGTTCTTGTTCTTTCAGACAGTGCAGGCTTGCTGCAGTTTGAAGTATGTCCTCTTACTGACTCAAGTTTCAGCGTCTCTTTCCAGCATCCGGTCAATGAGTCATTAGTGTGTGGTGAGCTCTCACTTTTACTAAATCTTACTTTTGCTACATTTTTGAAAGTTACTAAAATGATGGGGGAAAAAACTGAACTGAACTGAAAGGATCTTGTTGAGATTTGTAAGTTGAGAAGATAGGGACAGTTTTTAGTGTGTGTATGTATGTATTTGTTTTTATATAATATAAAATGTATACATACCTGGCAGCAGAATATGTCACATATAGATTTTTCATACATATAGATGTATTTACATTGGAATAATAGTGTCCTACTGACTTAGTTCACCTTATTTTCCAATTTCCCAGCCACTTGCTCCAAATACTGAACATCTAGAACTGTAAAGTTGAGCTACTGAATTTATTGATATGATATGAATACAATTTGAAACTGTAGCTTCTGACTGCTGAAACTGATAGTGGAGCAGATAATTGCATATATAGCCGGAATCGTTCACTTTGTGATACAAGCATGAAATTTGGTACATATACTCTTCAAACCCCACTATTTTCAAAAATAACGCTGGCCACGCAAAATTCCAAGATGGCGGCCTCAAAATTCAAGATGTCCGCCCCAAAATTTGTTTTTTCCTTAATAACTGGAAATGCATTGATTTTAATCCCCATATATGTATTGAAGTTGAATATAAAGTTGGGTCTTTCGGATGTTTTGGTATCCAGTACATGTCTGTATCTATTACGGTTCTTGAGATACAGCATATACATACTTGTACAGATTCCGACGAATGAGACATTTTGTAACATTTTTTGCTCTTAAGTGAATATGGTTATATGAAAATGTTATTTTCATAACCTGTTATGTTCAGTAGAATTATGACACAAAATTATAAAACCAAGATGGCTGCCATTAACTTAAATGAATCATTAATTCAGTACAGTGTGTAGACGTTGGTAAAAGCAGATATTTCGGTACCATGTGCATCTACTACAGATCGTAAGATACAACATAATGAGTTACACCTCACAGTTGCAACTGCACAGGGCTGTACACAGACCCAGTTTATAGCACTTGCACCTGCCACAACAGCCAGATTTACAACCACATTTGGTGAGCTGGTCGCAAGTCTTGGCTATTGGAGAATTGGCTGTCCAGAAGACCTGCCATTCCTCACCAACCTTCTGCCATCCCCAGTCTGCAGGGTCCTCTGCTTCTGGTTGACACTGGTTGCCTGGGCCCACACACAACCAGCCTGGTAGGCAGCACGCCTGGTGTGTTGGAGGAGAGCTGCTTTGGTTGGTGGGATTGTGGTTGGACCTTCCGAATGGATGCTTGTTTCAACAATGTATGTGACTAGTTCTGAGAGAACTAG
>OMNN01051695.1:22011-48984 GCA_900302755.1 Chromis chromis | reverse complement strand
ATTGTCAAATTAATTTACCACATTTTTTTGTTGGAAAACATTTCATTAAAACCTTTTTCAAACATTTCTCAAGGAAAAACGATTCAGTCCTCACTTCAAACTGTATTTAAATAACTGGACTGGCACTATAATGGCACTTAACTCCGATATACAACATAGAACATGAACACTCATTTACAAATGTAAAAAAAAGAAAAAAAAAGAAGAGTATTATGTACGTTATTGGCTCGAAAACTTTATTACATTATTGGCAAGTTATTACGTTATTGGCTTTATTACATTTAAAATGGCCAAAATTATTACGTTCTTGGTTGCTACACACCCTAACAACATCATCAGGTTTAATATCTCAGACTTTCTACAGAGCGAAGACACACAATATGAGACTGTTTTCTCACAATGAGTAGTAATCCCTGTGACTAGTAAAGTGTCCATCAGTGTAAAGTTACCCTCATAAAGTGGTGACAGCTACATCTGTGTGTGATGCGTAGGAGTTTCGACACAGGCTGCTGTGTGTGAACTTGATGTCATCTTGTCGGCATGTTATATGGCTCCACATATAGGTTGCATCCGCACTAATATACTAGTATTTTTGTTTTGCTGCATTGACCCCTAAAACGAAGACTTTTGGAATAGTTGCTGACCATGTTTTAGCTCGAAAACTCCAACCATGTACTGACAATTTTGCAAGCACCCATGTTTGCTTCCTGATTGGGTCTTAACTGTCACTATGTGTTGTTTTCTAAATCATCAGGCTCCTATTACATGAACTTTTTCTGCAAGAAAAGACAAAGAGAGATATCAGCCTTGACTACAAATAGTTAATTCAACATGGGGTGTCAAATTAAAGATGTCGTTGACCTTGCTGTCAACGCTAGCAGCTGTTAGGAATCTACTTTTCACCATTGCTGTTCTACAACTAAGCAACCAGCTCCCTGCGTCATGTTTATTCTGGCACACATATACGTCAATTATTATATGATGTGTATTTTCAGGCCTGTTACTAGGCACGGAGACTGAAATCGTATTAGTGATGATGTAGCTTTGGTCAAGCAGAAAAGCTGCAGTGTGACTTGTACTTGTCTTAACATGGAACATTTAATTTAATTACAGTTTTTTTTGAGTTTTGCAATTCCAAGTCTTTCAGGAGGATCCAGTATTGTTTGCAGTAGTTTGTTCAAGACATCGGCGTCACTTTTACTGCTTACTGATCATTTTTAGAGCAAAATTTGGAGCCAAAATTTTGCAGAAGATGATTGTGCAGTTCTTCTTAAAGCCCAAATCAAAGCACATGTATAATCGCCCCTATTACATTTACTAGCAGCACCAATAATCCCAATTAGCATCCGTCAAAACATGAATAATCAAGCTGAAATTGACTCCATCAACTTTCCAGTAATACCCAGCAATGGTTTGGCAGGCAAACAGTCGTATTCCAGACACTTTATTCTAGAAAAACAAATAAACACAAATCACATTCTTCAAAAAAACAAAGCTGCACATCACTAAAAACACTTTCATTTGCTGCTGGAAGGGGTTTGCAGTTCATTTGAACAAATGCCTGTACTTAAGTGGTTGCAGAAACTGAGATGTTGTTCACTAAATAGAGCTCTTTGTATGAGATTGGCTCATCTTTTTACACTACAGTGGATATCGTCCAGTGAGGGGTCAAATGTGCTAATCAGAGTTGACGTGTGAAGTCTCCGCTGCCCAGCGGCTCTTTGGGTCAGATCAAGCTGTTTGCAGACTTCCCTTGGACCTCAGCAGTGGAAGTTCAGAGCAAGAATTTCCGACTGGGCACCGGTCTGTTTGTACATGCAGCATATGTTGCACAGCCAGGACAGCCTTTACAAATGAAGAAAAAGTAGAATTTTCCTGGAGAATACTATGGATCTGGACTTGCTTGTACTGAATAAATGCATGTGAAGTTGGACACAAAGCCCTGCAGTAAAGCATGTATATTTATTTCAGAAAGGAACTTGGCTTTGCGTACCTTCCGGATATGTATGAGACAATGAAGATCGTCAATCACAGAGATTTTTAGAGAAACCACAGACAGAAAAGATCCACATCCAAAATCCACACATGCATGAGACAATTTATGATTGGTGCATAAAGCTAACATAGCTTGAAACCAAATTAATTCCTGCTGTAAAACTGAAGCATAAAAGTTGATTAACAAGCCAGCAGCGAAACCACCGGTAAGACCAATTAGTGTCGTATGCACAGTAACTTTATACAGCAATAAAACATGTGCTGCTGTACTTGTGACCCTATATTTACAGTCTTCTCACACTGTGAACCTGGCTGGCTATCTGAATATAGCGATCACAACATATTAGGGACAACTGGAGCCCTCAAAGAAGCCCAAAGGACAAAAAAAAGGAGATGGGTGCTTGCCATGTTACAAAAGCCCTAAATTATTATCACCATCTGCATGCAATCCTTCACAAGAGGACCCACACAGGAACACAGCATCTGGTTTCAGCACTAACGTGTAACAGAAATGACAAAACACACAGTCGAGTCCTCATCTGTTGCTATCTAGGCCACTTGCCACGATGCTGCTGAGGCCCCAAAACCAATTCTGGAATCGAAGTTTAGTCCCAAGCTCTTATTTCACATCTGGTGGTACGATATTGAAACGTTTTAGGTGTGTGATTTATTCATATTGTGATGTTTATGGATCCGTAAGCTTTAAAGTGTCCTCAAGAAATCACTGTATTGGATACACTGATTTCTTGAGGAAGCACTTTAAAGCCCTGTAACAATACCTTAAACAGAAGTGGTGTTCTGTAGACTTTAAATATCATAGTAAGAGTATGTAAGTTTGGATGTATCAGCAGCAAAAGCCACAAAGTTCAGTTGTAAAATAGTCATATTTCATTTTCGTAATTTCCAAGTATTCTGCATTGAAAAGTTTATCTTTGATGATGTGCATTATATACCACAAATACAGAAGAGACATAGTTGTTGCATATCTATCCAAAGTTTCAAACTTCAGCATAAGCAACTGTTGCTCAAATAAAATGGAGTGTGTTCAACTGATCAACAGTGTATTTTAATGGTTGAGATTTTGCTTTTTTCATTCATAAAATGAAGCTCTTTCTTCTTTTAAAAGAGAAACCATGGACGAAAAATCATTTAACAACTAGTTGTGACAGATTCTACCCTAAATCATCTTTGCTGCACTTTTTTCCCACTTTTTATCAATCCATTTTTCTATTAAATTCATAGTATTTTATTAAATCCAGCATCTGCAGCTTTTCAGTGCACATATGATGAATTGTTCTTTCTGAAACATCTTATTTCAATAGACTTCTGTCACATTTTTCTCATGGGAATAATGAATGAGCTGTTTAAACATGCACTGACTGAAGCTTTGAAAATCCCTGTTGGTCTCAGATCTACCGTTCAATCAAGTCTCTGTTGTTTATGCGCATGTGGCGGGAGCTCCTGTTCTGCTACACTTCCGACAAGAGCCAAATAATTAACACTTTGGCGGAGGTGCAATTAATAAACCTGAGCATCTGAGCTCTTTATCAATAGAAAGTAAGTGTTTTTACATTGTCAAAGCCCTGAAAGTGTGGCAAATTTGGAAAACAGATTGGTGTTGAGTCAGAGTTTTGAGCCATGAAAACATGATTTTGGAAGCCTGAGCCTTCCACATCTTGACTGTGTGAGCCATGTCAGGCGTGTCGGCATCGAGTTCCCATTTTCCAACGTGCAAGAATAACCAACTCTCTGCTCCGGTTCCCCCGGTGCCAAATTAAAAAATTTGCAGCCTCTCTGTCTGTCTCGCCTAGTTCCTTACAATAGCTGCGACATAAACACATAAATTCACTGCTGGCCGAGGTTGGCGCTCTTAATCTCCTGGCGTTATTAAATACAGCTCCTCATAATGCTAGAAAATGTCGAACACTGTGTGAATAAGTCTAACAAGGGCGATATCAGTGTGTTCCGACTTGTGGAAAGTCTGAGGTGAAAGCTTTGCACTGAATCGTGCTTTAAGCGGAGTGGGTTTAATCTATCATTCGACATGCCAGAAAGGCTACTGGGGCATCCTGACTTCAGTTTAGCAAATATACTGTGATCCATGGAAACCAAACACAATGTTTCACAGGCAAGGAGGACATTGGTGCCTCTGTGGCTCCACTCCACTTCTGAGAGCATCACCTCCCGCTGCCAGACCTTCCCTCTGAGGGAAAATATGCTTTCTGAAAACGCTTTGCCTTCTCCAAAATATTTGTCATCTCTGAGAGAGTTTGGTTCTTTTTTCCCATCATAACGGCTCCTGTGGAAGCAGAGAAAGCGATCCGCGCACGTCGGGGAAAAGATGAATTTTTATGAGGTCATGAATTTCCCATAACAAGCGAGTGTCACTGGTTTTTCACTCACCGCCTTTAATCGAGCTGTAATGCCCGTCGCCCTCGGAGATGCTGTTCGGGTTTTTCAGCGGGCTCTTCTTGTTCTTCTCGGCCTTTTTGTTGGCTGCTTTCACTGGGGGAAAGAAATTGTATTAAGACAGAACAATACATGTATGCATTTCTTTTATAAAATGGAACCATAAAAAGGTTGAATTTCATTTTAAATTGCTGATTCATGGCTGCCAGGATGGAGAGGGACAGCAATAGTGTTGACAAAAGAAAAAAAAAAAGTGGGATTCAGTCCTACACATATGGATGGATTCAAGCTTGGGGACTGAACCAAGAGATAATTTCTGGGCACAGGATTTGAAAACTTTTAACTCTTGTGCTCCTTACATTCAGTACAGCTTCCTCTCACATTAGCTCAATAATTTGCACCCTCGTTTAAAAGATTGAAGAGATTAAATGGATTCATGCAGCGATAACACGTATGAGATAACTGCCTCAAGGTTCAAATCCATCATGAAAAAACCCCGACCAGAGGGGGGGCAGGGAGTCACATTCCAGGGACTGAAGATGGAATTTTATTTGACTGGGTTTCAGGACAGCAAAAGGCCCCACATGACAACAACCCATCTTCACATCTGAAAGTCTTTATCGTGGTTCTGGGGACAGGTTAAATCCTGTGCAGCGCTCTGAGCTGCACATGTGGTTCGGCGTAGCAGATTTAGAAAAGCGCCGACATATGGTCACCGAGACGTTGGTGCAGGCAGGACTCAAAGCACAGTAGGAATAATGCATTAAACTAGAGCAAACACATTCAAATTTCTTTTTATGTGCAACACTTTTAAACTCTAAAGGCATCGCTGCTTCTCTGTGTTATGTTTGAAAAAGGTTTTCACCCTCAATTTCACCTTTGGAAACTACAAGATTTTTCATAGTGTAGGTACATGAACCACTGAACCCACTGTTCTCTTTCTTTTAGATCAGATGAAAGACTAAATTCTCCTCTGTATATACTAAATAACTTCTCTGCCCTCCTTCCTCCTTCTCTGAAACTCTTTTTAGTTTGTGGAAATGTTAATCATATCATCAAGCTGAATACAAAACTGACACACAAGAGGCACTCAAATCGCAAAATTGCACTTAAAGCTGCACTAATGGTATTTTTAGAAGGTGGTAGAAGCTGTAAATACACCTTGCATATGTTTATTGTGCACATTGCCATTCAGTAGACACTACTACTGCAGGAAATCTGTGGAACAGCCAGATCTTACTGCTTGATGCTGCACCTTCTTCACGTATAGTTTCTTTGTCTTTTTGTCTTACTGCACTGAAAATGTTGTATACAGTCAGTTTATCAGAGAATTTATTTTTTTCAATTCTGATAAAAGGTGTCTACTTTACCAAAAGTTGTGGACTGCAAAACCAAAACAACAAGCAGAATGGCCCTAAAATGGCCTTTAGCTTTGAAAGGAGCTGCAGAATCTAATTGTATTTTTTTGTGTGTCATTCTGAGTGACATATGGTTATTTTGTACACTGTTAATAAAAAAAATAATATAAATATAGATTAGTGCAGCTTTAAGTGCAGTATTTTAATTAATCTGTTTAAGTAGGAGTCCGCTTATTTACCATCAACTAAGAAGCTGGAAATCATTTTATTTAAAACTCTTTGCAGTCAGTATTCATGTTCCTGTTACCCTCAACACAAAAAAAGTGATATTGTTAATATATGCAAAAATGAAAACAACACAAATCAAATGGAAGTAGTGACTTGTGCATTTTATGTATGTTATCATCCTCCACCTGCAGCAGGTATCTCTGCTGCAACACGTGCAGCCACATACCTAAAACATGAGGTCACTGTCTACACAGCTGCTCTACATTATCTGCCACCAGCCAATGGGAGCCCCTCGTGCCCGTTACTATCCTCCAATCACCTGGCTGCATTTCAAACATACCTTCGAAACCTGCTATTGCATAAGCCGAGGCTCCCATAGTGAAACATCTGAGCTGTGCGTTTCTACACGGACCGCAAGCGTGGATCTCACATGTGCTCTGGCACCTCCACATAACGCAGGCCTGACCTCTGCTGTGCACCAAGCCTTTAATCCTGCTGTTGTGCAGACGCCACACAGAAACATGGGTCTGATCTATGCATGGTGGGGAGTGAGGAGGAGGAGGGCTACCTCACAAGGTCATTGTTGTTGTGTTTTTTGTATTTGCACATCCATCAACCATGTGAATTGAATTTAGCTGCTCCTTTAGAGTCAAGGAGCCTGCAAAGGTTCAATTAGATGCCTCAGATTTTCCGTTTTCATGAATCAAACAGGGTCTTGGGCACATTTGTTAAGAAAAAGCAATGAAACGGCTGCTTTGTGAGCAATGTTAGGCTGCAACTTCTTTTAAAAATCATTTGTTTTTCCACAAAAAGCCTCGTAAACAGGTGCTTTTTAAATGTAATGCTTTTTATTTTCTAATTCCAAAACATATTCTAACTTTTACATCCATACAATGCTGTCATGGTAAATGTATTGAAAACACGAGACATGTCATAAAAAATCTGAAAATGTTTTGCCATGCTTTGTCATCTCCTGGGATTAAAGACTCATAAATTTACTGTACTCAAAAGTTTCAGCATCATTTTAGTTTTCTCCTCTAAGATGTTGCAGCCACACAAAACCCCTACTGTCAGCTTGAGTCTGTAACATTTCAGAAATCAGTAATGCTGACTGATTGACCTATCAAACACTAAGATGCTTTTGTGGAGGCTTTCTAGATCAAGCTGTTCTGCTGTATATACAACACAGCTTGAATCTGATAGAGGTTTCGGTAAAAAAAAAAAAAGCAACTCTTTCTCAAAGATGTCAGTGCTTTTACCTGATTTTGCATCAGCTGTGGTTTTATCTGTCTGCTTGCTGCTGTCTGCCACCTTTCCCTTTGGCATTTTCTTTGCAGGGTTTTGCCTAGAGTGTCCATCAGGTATCGAGGCCACGGGCTTCTCCAACACCTGGACCCGGTTGTATTGCTCTCTCGTCAGCAGCTCCTGCATGTAGTAATCCTCATCCTCGGCGACCGAGCCATGGCTGAGGTGTGCAAACCCCACGAGGAGTCCCAGCAGAGCCAGGGGGGTGAGGAGGCTGAGGCGTTGGCTTGTCATGACCTGGGGGGATTATCTCCAGCTGAGAGTCCCGATGCCGTCTCCAGAGGAGCCTGCTGCTGCTGCCGGGCTGCGTCCCATCAACTGCCTGCCTCCCTCTCCCTCCCCACTCCGACACGGAGAGTTCACAAAGTTCTCGGAGCACTCCAAGTCACTGACGAAAGCAGCGGAGCCAGAGGGTCCATGGACGCCTCAGCCTGGGAAAAATGCAGTGAGGGAGGGAGAAGAGAGGGAAGAGGCAGGGAGATAGACCGAGCAGTCGTCTCCTTTAGATGCTGGCAGGTGACTCAAACAGAAATCTTTGAGTCAAGCCAGTCCAGGGTTGCTGACACGCCGCCGAGTCACTTTATTGGTCTGGGTAAAAGTAAAATAGAGGCTGAAACTTAAATTGACACAGTTAGGATCTGCTTTCATCTTCATCTCCTCCCACTCTGTCTGGGGCTGGAGCTGCTTTGAAAGTTTCCTCTTTCCTGGGTAACAACTGGGGCACTTAAACAGCTCTTAACCAAATTCTGCGTCCAAACTTCCAAACAAACAGTAGCAGACGTCTTCCCCCTTTGTAGTTGGATCAGTCACTTATTGAGTTTTTACATCAGCGAACACCATGTGATATCCCTTTACTGGCAAAGATGATTAACTTGTTGCTCTTCCTGCCTTCATTTGCTGAGGCTGAACTTTTGTTTCAGCCAAGATGTGTGCAGTCATTTACACGTTAACAAGCAGCTGAAATCTAACCAAACAAACTCTCCGTGGAGCATCCAGGCATGTTTCAACACAGGGATGAAACGCTGCCCTGTGTGTCACTGCTCATCACATCAGCGCTGTCTGTTCCTCGTGAAGCTCTTCCTCTCCTTTTTTCTTTCTCTCTCTCAGCAGCTGATGGAGCCTGACTTTCAAGAGAATAAAATAACAATGCCTAAAGCGAGAGCCAAACTGACACTGACGGTCCTGATTAGAACCATATTTTTTGTCAGCTTAAAAGATGTTTCTTCAAGTTAAATTAAACAAAAGAAGACAAAAGTTTAATCACAAGACTCCCAGTGTGTCATCTCTGGTATTTAAGGAGAATTTGGAGTTATTGCTCAGCAAAGAAAAGTCTAGCCTTGGGCTTAAAAGAGTGGGGATTCCACCGAGTACTAGCACAACTAATAAGAACAGCTTTTGACATTTCATCAACCTGAGGCAAGACGAACTAAGGCAAGGATAATAATCCCTTAACAAGCCCGGTGGCCTGCCTGGATGCTGCCCAATTTAAATGCACTGGTTCATTAGACATAACTGATGTAGATGGACATCGCATGCAGAGGAGTCTATAAAAGATTGCGTGGAAATCAGACCTGCACCTGAGACTGAGAGAGCTTCTGAATGGAGGCTAAAGGGGGGCTGAGGCTGCAGGCTAATCACAGCGGAACAGGAGCAGGAGTGGGTGGACAGCTCGAGGCTGCAACACCCAGCTGGCACAATCCTTCGCTAGCCAGGCAGGCATTCTCTGTTTCGCCCACTCCTCATCTAGACTACACCCATCCTGAACTGTCTGGGAGGAAAGAAAGAGGGAGGAAACAGGAGGAGGAGGGATGAGAAGAAGGCAGCCAAGAGGACTGTAAAAGACACAGCACACCTTAAAGCAACCCCAGCTCTCAGTGTTTGGTTTCTGAGATGCACGACTGCACTGTGGTTGTGATGCCTCCAGCAGACAGGTGCATTACAGGGCCCTGACTTTACGATGTGGTAAAGGGGGAGAAACATCTTCCTGTCTATTTAACACTATATAAAGATGCTGATATGACACATTTAGTTGTGTTTTCAGTTGAATGAGTTCTGTGATGGATCCTGTTTTAACTTTCATCCTCAAATCACTTGTGTCATCCAATTGTTTTCATGCAGTTTATAAAATCTAGACAAAATGCAGCTATTACTTGCTTTACTAATCTCAAAAACGTTATGCAAGCAGTAAATAACGCTAATGAAACCATTTTAATTCTGTTTATTCACTCCTCAGTCAAACATTTCTGTCCAGCCTTCTTTGCAAAATGCTGCAGAGAAAAAAGAACCATTTTAGCATCTCTTCAGTGGTTATCAGTGCATTTAAAAACATTTCCAAGATCCCTGGGCAGACCCATTCAGGCAGTTCTGACAGGTTTTTTGTATACTTAAAGAACAAAATAGGCTGTTTTTCACTCCATTCCAAAATGGCTCATCTCACCACTAAAAATCAGAGAGGTTTTGTGGTGGATAATGTCTGATGATTATCTGATTACAATGGAGCCTGTCAAGGGGTGAGATCATTAGGCAGTCAGTTCTTGAATTAGATCTTGAAGTTTATGCATTGAAAGCAGAAAAAAATGGGTAAATGTAAGAATTTGAGAGTCTCTGACAAAAGCCAGATTGTGATAGCAAGACAGCTGTGTCTAGTCAATCAGATCTTAAAGGTCCCATATTGTGCCACTTTTCAGCAAATTAAAGTCTTGCATATCCTCACAGTGTGTCTGTCATGTCAAAATACTGCAAAGACGGATCAGTTCACCATGACCGTATGAACCCTGGTTTTTGGGCTCTTCTAAACAGGCTGTTTTGCTCTGAAATCCAATGAGCTGTTGTTGGTCCCACCCCCTTCAGGAAGAAAACACTCTCTGCTTCTGTGTTTAGAATAGATGACTATTGGTTAGTTAGATGTTGCATAGCACACGTGTAGAATTCTTACTTCCCTGTGAAGCTGGAAGGTCACCTAGTTGTGGTCTTGAGGAATGACAGGAACTTTTTCATATCTTGACAGCTTTAATTTTGCACTTCAAAGTTATAACAACCACACAACACAATAAAAATGGATTCTAACCATATGGGACCTTTAGGGCTGGCTATGTTGGAGAAATGTCAGAACACAAGTGCATTGCAAGTTGTTGTGTATGAGACTGTCTACCTACAAATCAGTCAGATTAGCCATTCTGAACCCTGTCCAACATCAGAAGCACCTACAACGGGGCACATAAGCATCAGAACAGGGCAATGCTCTGCTGGGAATCCTTGCGTCCTGACATTTATGTGGATGTTACTTTGACATGCAGAACCCATGCATTGTTGCAGACCATGGACACTTCTTCTTGGTAACAGTATTCCCTGATTGTATGGCCTCATTTACAAGATAATGAATTTGAAGAACATGACCAAGGGTTTAAGATCTTGGCCTCCAAAGTCCTCAGATCTTAATCCCATCGACTCTCTGTGGGATGTTATAAAAAGAAACAATTTACAAAACCCCGCCAATAGCACAAACCCTACTTGTGTGATCTGTAATCTGTGCAACCAGTTACATGAACGTATATAGTGGAGTTTTAAGGTTAGTTCAACAAGGTCAACATTTATTAAAGCATGAAATGATTTCTTAAACCTGCTCCCTGAAAGCGCCACAATATCCGCATTAAAATACCTACTATGGTCTGAAGAAAGGCAGATCAAACAGCTGCTTATCAGGCTGTGAAGCAGAGCAGCTGGAGGCAGGGATGTTGTGACAATAGCTGTCTTTCTCAGTGAAGAACACCCAAGGTGGGAGAGTGATGGCTCCCGCCTCTCCCCATAATCTCTTATGGTGAGAAAATCCCCGGCTGAATTCTCATTAATTGGACGTCAGTGCCCCAGAGTGACAGGTTAGAGGTTTAATGGCAAATACCTCCCCGCTGCTGCTCTGTCACCCCATAATTGATGAAAAGGGAGGGACTGATTTAAGCTGGAGAATGTGAAGATGGAGAGAATAATGTGCAGTGGTTTGGTACTGTTCAGTAGAGCAAGTTTCCCCTGATAAACAATGTGCAGTTAGTGATAATTACAACAAAAAGTGAGACATAGTAAAGCTAATGCAAGATCACACACAAGACACAACATTACATAAATTAAAGAAATTAACCCAGAATGGCTTTAAAAAGTGGCGTACTTTGCTTTTTTGCATGAGGAAGAGAATCTGATTAATGTGTAATCTTACACCGTCTATACACAAAATGACAACAAATATATGCATGCAAAGACATTTAGTGATCATCCATCAAATACAACCTTGAGACCGTCACACTGGCTCGTGGCAGATATTTCTAATGAATTCTGATGTTGAGAGTTCATTGAGGACAAACGGGTCCTGGCTGACAGGGACAAAACCCTCCTTGTCTTGTTTATTTATTCACGTGTACACCAAAATGTAATGTGACACATTTATGGATCCAAACGGCGGCGTATTACAACCTTGGAGTTTTACTACTAAAGCATGTGCATTTCATTACGGATGACTCTCAACTCTTGGCTTTAGTGATACCTGGATGAGCATGAAAACTAAATCTACAAGCTAAATCTAAATCACCTCACACAAGGATGAGAATGATGCTGTAAGTGCTATAACAATATACACTGATCAGCCACAACATTATGACCGCTGACAGGTGAAGGGAATAACATTGATCATATTGGTACTATGTGGTGTTTTGCTGGAATACCTTGGATTTGGCATCCGTGTTGATGAGACTTAGACACCCAAATAAACATTGTCCCAGAACAAGCACACTCCCTCATGCAAATGGCAATCCCAAATGTCACTGGCCTACCCCCGCAGGAAAATGCACCCCTCCACATGGTAAAAACATCAAACAATCAGTAACATCTTGAGGAACATCTTGAGGTTCCACTGCATCCTGTTGATCTAGCATGAACAGGATGCAGTGGAACAAGTTTGATTGACAGAGGCCCCACTGTACAACCCAGAGTACCCAAAGGACACACTGCCAACGTCCTGGTGCCAGACCCCATAAGATACCATGAGAGGTCCTCTTGTCCATGCCCAATGGTTCAGAGCATTTTTGACCACATAAGGGGGACCAACACAATATTAAGCAGGTGGTCATAATGTTATGCCTGATCGGTGTACATGAAATCCAGTTGCACTTTTCCCCGAAATGATCATCAGAATCATTATATCTGAAAAATCCCCCCCAAAATACCAACAACTACAGTCAACATGCTACATAAAGTGGTCTGGTAGTCCCACTTTTTTAAACCCATTAAAAAATAAATATAATTTCTGCATAGTTCCGGTTGCATAAACTTCTGAAATCGGCTCAGTCAAGCTGTAAACATTTCTGATCACTGTGTGATTAAAGAAGAAGGTAACAGCCTGGTGTTGGATCTGAGCAATATTTCTCCTGTGTCCATGGAAACTGTGTGAAACATGGCAATGGTCAATTTGCTAGACCCCGGCACACATGCAGAGCAGCACACTTTGAGACTTGAGGTCTGTGTCAGCTTATGTTTTCATGGTGTCCTTCTTGGAACTTGGCACTTTCAACTCGTTTCGCCAGTCAAGATAATAAGAGCTTTTTGTGTTTTTTTTTACTGGTGTGATTATAGTGAATAGAGCCAATACTGAAACTAGGTGGAGGGCATGTTTTTTATTGTCTAACGCAAGATATTTTGCAAATAACAGTAAGAGTTTTATGTCTTTCTCTTTTATTGGAATTGAGAGTTGATTTAGCTTCATTAGATGTTGTTTTTATTGGTTTTTCACACTCTTCTGGTAATTTGGCCAAAGGAGAGTGTTATACTTGATACAGAGTGTTTCAGTGTCATTTAACTCACTGTTTTGGCCTAATGCTCCACAACGTCACTCCGCTCCCTTCAGCATCATTTCCAGAAGCTGCAGGCATCTGTTTCCAGTGAAAACCAAACACTCCACGCTATTTACCCAGAACCAAACAACAGGCAAGGTTAGCAACTAGCTGGTAAACATAGTGGAACATTTTGATGATCTACTTCAGGAGTTACAGAGCAAAACAGAGCTGAAAGCAGAGTGAATATTGGACGTGCATTCATCAAGCAGCCACATATCTGCTGGATGTATAAATATGCTACAGTTCAGTGGTGGGATGTAATTAAGTACAAATCTGAGGTCCTTTCTGAGTTTTTCTTGAGTTATCTTTCTCTAAGAGTGAAATATTGCAGTTTTTATTGTACTACGTTTATCTGAGAGCTCTAGTTTGATTTTTGCACACAAAACACATGACAAACCTATAAAAAAGTGATGTTTTATTATAGAAACTGCACCCAACAGTTTATACCAGTACAGCTGAAACAATTAGCCAATTAATCGTAACTTAACTGACAGAAAATTATAATCAAAATAATTCTGATAATCATTTGACAGCATTTCTCACTATTTTATGATTTATTTTTACAAACCAAACAATCAATTAAATAAAGGAGAAATAATCTGTAAATGAATACATAAGGGAAAAAAACAATCATTAGTTGGAGTTGAATACAAAATACTAACTTCCAAAGTAAAATCCTGCTTTTACATTACTTTTTAATTAATACATAGAGGACTAGTTTTTGCATGCTTTAAGTGCATTTTCATGATAATACATACTTTTACTTGAGCAACATGCTGCAGTTGGATAGCTCAGTGAGTAACACCCCAGATTTTGTCATGGGAGATTGGTGGTTCAAATCCCAGTCAGGGTGCAGGTATCCAGTGAGGACCCTTAGACAAGGTCCATAATGCTGCCCCACTTACCTGTATGTACGTTGCTTTGGATAAAAGTGTCTGCTAAATGAAATTGTAGAATTGTAACATCTTCAATGCAGGACTTTTACTTGAAGCTGAGTTCTTTTACAGGGCAGTATTAGTACTTTTACTTCAGTAAAGGAACTGAATCCTTCCTCCACCATGGCTGCAGGTGGCTAACAAGTTGCCATGTCAACTTAACAGGTGATAACACAGTGTGTCAGTGTTGTGTTACAGCTTGTTTCCAGTGTCAACTAATGGCCAACTCATCAGTACATGCAGGATAAAGATGACTAACCTCATGTACAAAATCTGCATGTTACTTTTGTAAATGTTTTCACTGGAATGTTAATAATACCTTGTCAGAGTGCAGAGTAAGCTGTTTATTCAGGCCAATTGAGAGAAAAAGTTGTCTAGACATCTGTCTTTTGCACTGGCTACAACCTACTTCGATGGTTTTCTACTCTCCCCATCGCCTCCGTGCGGTTACAACCCTATTCTACGATCCCTGCAGAAACGATTACACTTGTGTTATTTCTACAATTATGGACAATTTACTATTGTTTGTGGTTCGTTTGCTCAGAATGTCACAACACTGGAGATCTCTGGTGATGAAAAGGCGCCTTTATCTATTTATCACACACGTTGCTGTTCCATAACAATGTCAGTTTTACAACACGGTGGCCCAGATCCCGATACGTTTCAGTCCACAGCCACCCTCAGCTTCCTCCCCTGCAAACGCTCTCTTCCTGAACACCTGCGTTTCTAATTCTTTGCGTGCATTTACTGCGGCTGGGACACGATCCAGCTGGATGCGACCGAAACAGGCCAGATGTTCGCATCTAATAACAACTAATTCGAACGTCAAGAGAATCCTGACGGAAGAATGAATATGCATATGAGCACAATCAGTTGTAATAAAAGTTTATGCAACATGTGGCTGTTGTGTAACGACAAGCTGTTTGTTTGCTGTAAAAGAATTTTACTGGTGTTTTGTTGTTTCAGGGAAGAACAAATCATTAGGTAGGACTTTTGTGAACACACTAATGACAGATGAAAAGGTTATCAGTCTCTAAATACTTCATCATCTGGGATTTTATAAGACAGCCGTGTTGAGGAAACTGTCTGTAAAGCGGTGGTCTTGTGTCCTACAATACGAGCCCTGTGAAGGACATCTGTCAGAGCTGCTGCTTTGAGAAGATCCGCCCATCAGGCACAGATGTAACCACATTAGAATTCTGTACTGTCCCTGTTTTGAAATGCTTGGCTGGAGTTGGAGGTGAGAGCTAATGCTAGAGCAACGACCCTGGATGCATTGAACCTTATTGAACACTGCAAGGGCACAAGAGGCCTGAGAGGACAGTGGAAAAAAAAAAGAAACATCTGGTGCAGCACATCCTCTGCTGTTAAGAATTTGGGCTGATAAAAATAGCTGAATCGATTAATGCAGCCATATGGAGACTTGCCAGCCCTAAACTGAGCCATCAGGACAAATAATTAGGATGCAAAACACACATGAGAACATGTTCTTGCGGTTTAAGACGTTTCTGAAGAGCATCTTAGCTTTTGATACCAACAAAACAAAAGTTTTAAAAGAGCCCGGGCATCGATATTTACAAGAGCATGGAAACATTCTCACCGCTTGAAAACATCACAATAGCGCCTTAGCTTAGCTTAGCAGACTGTGTGAAGAAATAAGCAGGGCAATCAGCAATCACAAGCTCTGCCAGGGACCATTTCTACTTCTGCAGCATGTGTCCAAAACAGATAAAACTGCATAGCGCTGTATATCACAAACAGATGTTTTCAGCTGAGCTCTTCCAACAAATGTTAGGAAAGAGAACCAAGCATGACTTGCAGGGCTCTTCTTTTTGAACATCCTCATCTTATTTTTGGATTACTGTGCATAAAATGAAAGAGAAACGTTGTTATATATTGCTAATTTCTCTAATAAATCTCAACCAGTTGAGACAACAATAATTACAAAGATGTTTTTTCCTGTTTTCCTCATCATCAGTGGGCATGACCGGGCCTCACACAGCCTCTGCAGATGCAACTGGCATGCTATCAGAGCGCACAGTCACCATGATAGATTGCAAATGCTAGTTGCATAAACTTGTTTATCCAGATTTTCCCTTTCTTGCTATCTCAAGAAACTCTCCATTAATCACTGACAGCAGTGAGACACAAAGGGACGATTCAAAAGAGGATTTCTCATTCTTACTCGGCTGGTTTGTGAGGAGTTATACAATGATCAGCCACAACATTATGGCCACTGACAGATGAAGTGATTAACATTGATCATATTGGTACTATGTGGCGTTCTGCTGGAAAACCTTGGATTTTGGCATCTGTGTTGATGAGACTCAGACACCCAAATAAACATTGTCCCAGAACAAGCACACCCCCTCATAATGCAATCCCAAATGTCACTGGTCTACCCCCACAGGAAAATGCACCCCACCACATGGCAAAAACATCAAACAATCAGGAACATCTTGAGGAACATGACAATGGCCCAAGATGTTGATTTGACCTCCAAACTTCCTAGACCCCATTCTGATCAAGCATCAATAGAATGCAGTGGAACAAGTTGGATTGACAGAGGCCCCACTGACCAAACCAGAGTCCTCTTGTCCATGCCCAATGGTTCAGAGCACTTTTGACCACATAAGGGGGACCAACACAATATTAGGCAGGTGGTCGTAATGTTATGCCTGATCAGTGTAAGTAGTAGAAGTGGTAGTTTGTTGACAACATGTCTTACTCTGATTGTGTTGGTCAAAGGTCTGAACTTAAGAGATCGGTAACAAACATCCCTAACATTGACATCCACAACACAATGGCATTTTATTACAGTTTAATTTGACAGACGACTGAAGTGTGATGAAAAGTAAGAGAGAAGAAAAGCTAAGAGATACTTAATGAGGAGGGGGAAAAAGAAGAATGGTGGGAAAGACATCACTCCTAAAGCCCTGCTTCCAAGCTTATCCAAATTCAAAGACGAGAAATGGAGCTTGAGAGACAATTTCTCCTTACTAAATTCAGTATCCTGTTGTGGTAACAATACATACGACCTGAAATGTCCTACCAACATGCTACAGGGTCAAGGACTCCATCTTCATGCTGATGGCCTCTAGAAGACTTTTCTCTCAAGTGAGGTGGATCCATAGAGCAACCAGAGCAATGGAGTCAATACCTCTTAAAGGACAAGGTTGCCTTTATCATATGTCCACCTGTGTAAACAAACTCTATGAAAAGGTCAAAACCGTCAATGCTTTGGCCATTCAATACTTTCCAATCCAATAGTCTGCCTTGGTGCTCACGGTGCAGCCTATTAGTTCCCAATGAGGACATGAATCTGTGGTGCAAACACATAGCTAAATATCTCAAAGCTACTGTGCTAATGTGTATTGATATCAGTTATAAGGCAATGTGTGAATAAGAAAAACAGGTTAAACATTCGCTTTTAAAATGGGTTTTGTACAACAGTGGAGGTCTGTCAGGAATAAGTTAGATGTTCATGTTAGTACAATTAGTTTAGGTCTCTTCAGGTATTGGCTGACAATTAGAAAAATAACCCAATATCACCATGTGTATCCTTTTAAAAAACTTGTCTTCCCATGAGTGAACACTTATAAAGGAATTCACCATATCAAGCAATGACTATAGAGCAGGGGTCTCAAACTGCATTCCTCGAGGGCCAGCTCATCATCAAGCTCTGCAGAAGCCTGATAATGATCCTGATCATTTGAATCAGGTGTGTTGGAAGAGGGAGACATCTAAAACATGCTGGATTGTGGCCCTCGAGGAATGCAGTTTGAGACCCCTGCTATAGAGGGAATTCTCAGTAAGATCAATTCTATTTTCTTTAACAAATATTTATTATTCTGGTTATTTTTTCTGTCTAGAAAGGATTGACAAGAATAAGAATACAGAAAATAGCGAGCAGCCAGCATTTTCCCACTTGCTGGTGAGGTGATTGGATAATAATGTAATTGCTCAGTGACCAAAAATAACCGTTAAAAAGAGAAGAAGAAAGACAAAGGTATGAGGATATTCTGTTTTTCACTTACTAACAAAGTCAGTTCAGTGCAAAGTGTAAAGTGTGTAGACATAGACAGGCCTAAATTTGGTATATTCTGAGTCTAACAAAAACAAATGGATTATTTAGGCAGATGTTGTTGCTTCACCCAACTCACATTTTAATAGTACTGTCACTTATTGGACTGTATATTATTCGATTAATTGGATTTATTTATTTTTTTAACTAATTGCTTTGTTGACATAAGAAAGCTAACCTGCTGTCAGTCCAAATATGTTGCTTCAGTCAGGTTTGGAGAAGTAAATGTCCTGGTGCCATCAGGTAATTCTTTGTCCAAACTTCACTTTAACCTGAGTGCTGATTTTCTCTCTCTCTCTCTCTCTCTCTCTCTCTCTCTCTCTCTCTCTCCTATGACAATACTGTTCCCAACGGATTTATTGTTGCAGAAATGTGGGGATTCACTTCTTTGCTCCAGCAAAGTAGGTTTATGCTGCTTACGCTGATGTGAATATTGTACTAGAATGTCTTGAATGCTCTGTTCAGGTGTCTTATCAGTAAATCACTGGCTGTTGTGGAGTGATGGAGCCACACGGTTTTTATACTCACATTGGAATGGCACAGATTTCTTCTTTTCTTCTGTCAGGCCAAATAGTAAACTTTTTCGGTCACTTAGTTTTACCATGACTACTGTGTATAAGTACATCATTAAGACTTATGTCTAAATCCTACTCTTTTATTTCCTGCTTTGTTTTGGCATTTCCTGTCATGTGATTGTACTCAGGTGTCTTAACACTTCCTGGTCTTTGTCTGTTTTCCCATCTGTGTGATCACCTGCCACGCCCTAAAGTCCTCCACCTGTGTATATATACTCACTCTTTCCCTTTCACCAGTTTGCCTTGTGCCATCTTGCCAGTATACCAGGATTTATATATGCATGATCTTCCCTGTTACCTGAGAACCTGGTTCGTAAGTCTTTTGCTTGTTTATTGTTTGCCTTGGTTTACTCTGTGCTTTTGTTATTGTTTCAATTTTTGATTTACTTTTGCCTGCTCTATGTGCTTTTGCTGTGTCTGAATTGTGGTTTGCTTTTTTGGAATCAGCTTGTGCTAAAGCTTGCTATTTGTTACTTTTGCTCCCATTGTTGGTGTCTGCATTTTGGGTCCATCACTCACTGTTTTTCCTTGATGATAATAAGCTTTTTATCATAACCCAGAATTGATATTTAAAGAATTGTTCCAAGTTGTGCTTTATTAGCCCTCCAGTGAGTTGCTTTTGGTTGTCTGGAGGCGGCTAGACTTTAGTCTGAGTTGGCCATGGGCACCCTGGGCCACCATTTGGCTCCGTTCCTGCTGTTGTGTTGCTGAATGTCACATCTGTTTGCCTTCTATTGTCTAATTCTTGCTTTTATATTGCTGCTGCACTAACCAGTCATACATTTTCATTGGTAATATATGTGTTTATTGTTGTGCTGATTTGGTTTGCTGCATATTTCCTGCATGGACTCAAGGATAAATACTGTGTAGCCATTTGTTTAAAGGATTGAAATATAAATATTGTCTCGCTCATTGGCCATTTATATAATTATTTCTCTATATTATTGGCTTCCAAAGAAACTGCCAATGGCTTTAGTCCCATTCACTTCACACACTTCATGTTCATGCTCAAGTATTAGACCCATAATTCAGCTCAAAACAAGGGATTTAGTTGAGCTTGAGTTGTGCTTTACTATTCATCATCATAATTACATTTTTCTGCTCTACTGTGGTTGACACTGCTGCTACTTTTAGTTGCATTCATGCTCAACCTTGAGCTCATTTCCATAGTGATTTTCATCTGCTGTTAAAAAGTTGGTAGTTTTTGCTGCAGATTTCTGACAGTAACACAGAGGCAGGTGCCTGCTCTGCACACCAGTATATTTCCCTTACAGTCTGAGGTGCCCTTTGCTCTACTGTGCTGCTCCTTCACACACTTCCTGCTAATGCTGCAGCATTTCATAAGCTCCACCTCCACCCCAGCATCCATCTGTAGGCTAACTTTTAAGCTCCCCTGGGCTGAAGTTTATTATCTTCACTCTCTGCTGTGCTGAGTTTAGTGTATCCTTGTGGGAAGTGTTGAAGTCAAAGTCTAAATGCCAACTGTATTACCATTATTTAAAACGCTAATTTCCCATGATGACAAGTTGTGTTCTCTGTGCATAGTGCTGCCAAAAATTCTGCACAAAGTCAATGTGAAGTAGAGAGACTAAATGTGCGTTTCCAAAAAGTCTCTGGAGTTTTCTCAGGGGGCAATACTTGTCCCGTTTCCTGTCAGTCACTGTATTCTGATACAGCACAGACGAGGATGAAAGGAGCTTTGATAATATTTGTGAATTCCAAGGAAATTGAAGTTGGTTGGAGGCTTTCAGTGAAGCGGAACCTCTTCAGCCAGCCAGATGAGCCATCCAACTCTAAACAAAATATGCAAATAATTTGCAGTCACTTTTTTCTTTCTTTCTTCTTCTTCTTCTCCCCAGTCAGATTGTCTTGATTTCAGTGAGGAAGAAGCTGCTGGCACTTTGAGATTGTACAGTGAGGGAGCTGTGTTGGCAACGAAAATGGCTGGATCTCATGTTAATTAAACCTGTGACACTGAAGGTTGAACATTAATTATGAAAAGAGGTTTTACAGAGTTATTGGGGTCATTTTTTCTTAAAGTGAAGGTTGATGAGGAAGGCTTAAGGGCCAGAAAAAACAGACATAGCATATAATATAATACATGTGATACTGTTATGTGATTTCTTTGTAGCATTGATTAAAATTGAGGCAACTTTTCCTGAAAAACTAACAATTTTCTGTACACTGTTGATGCTAAAGCATGGTTCTTATTGCTGCTGTTACATTCTACATTCCTGAAGTCCAAGTTTCAACCGTGCATTGTCTGCCCTCTGGTGTAGAAACATTATATTCTCCAACGTCAGCACATACTAAGTCTGTCAACACATCACATTTCCTTTATTCAAATCACTCTGCAGCATTTTAATGACATAAAACTGCTGCTGATTGATGTGTTCCTGATTACCTTTTACTCTCTCGTACCTGCCTCTGTCTAAATTGCTCAAAAGTCGAAACTGCTAAATTAATTTGCTGGATTTTAATTGTCTCAAATTCCAAATTGCAAACATTTTAATTGAGCTTGTCACTAATTGATAATTATTCTGCATTTGTGACAAAATTTCAGCGGAGGGTGGGGAAAATTATTCTGAAGGCTTGATCAGAGTAATTACATAGCTGCCTTTCAGGAAAGTGACTCACTCATGTTCAGCCAGAAAAGCAAATAGTCCTTTTGATTGCCTTTAATTTACTTTTAAATTCTAGTAACATCCAAATAAAGCACATTATTGGATGAAGTTTGCATTTGAAGACAGCATATATTCAATTTATTGTATTTATTTTTTAGCTTTTTTGGAACAGTGGTGTTGGAAGACTGCAGCTACATGTATTTTACAGTAGAGGGCTGTGTTGTTCCACTAGTCCTTTATGCTCTGATCACTTCACAAACATCTAAAAGATTCAATCTGTTTGAATATGTTCCAGCTGTGTCGGATGAAAAGGACAAAAAATTAGTACGTCTCATCTTTTCAGTTCTGTGACTATCTTTCAATTAATCAAGCCAAACTTAAAAAGACACCGTAACACTTTTAATATCTCTGAATTCACTATTTAATTTTGTACATCTGGTCACGAGAAAACAACAATCAAGAACCTGCCAGCATCTCTTGTATTCACTCACTCACACACTCACACCAAACCTCCACACTTGCTTTTGTGCTATTTTTCTATCTTTGATTCATCTCTGTTTTATTTTATAACTTAAAAAATAATTTAAATAAGAAAAAAAGAAAAACATTGATTTCCATGGGCACTTGAGAGAGATGAAACCCAAACAAAGGGGGCTGGCTGACGCATCAGTGGTTTTTAACTGAAGTAACAGGAGGTGGGCTGCTTTAGAGTTTGGAGTTATTCTCCCAGAGGAAGGAGTCATTCCGCAGCACTTTTGCCAATTTCGCATTGAACGGCGTGTAGAAGTCCCGCAGGATCTCTTTAGTGATGGGCAGCATGGGTCCCAGGTTTTTGTCGGCCGGCCTCCTGGTGTTCGACGCCGGACTTCTTGTGATTTCCGACTCGATCTCTTTCGTCAGTGGCCCTGTTGAGACACAAACACCTGCTTTCACATCCCCTCTTTTTCTGGTCTGCGTCACATTTTCCTGCAGCACTAAACAAACGGAACAAAATGGTCTAAAAAGGAACTCTGAAGTGGAAGATTCTCTGGGAGGTAATCGCACCTTTTGGATGGTGCATGGCAGCTCTTTGAAGAGCAAAGTATGAGCTCTGGGGCAATTACACTGTGGAATACACCAGTGAGAAAGAAGTAAGGGGGCTTCTGTACCACGGGGCAGAACTGTTTTTGACTGTCATAAACTGTAGTCTGCTGCATGTAAACCCCCAAGGAAAGGTTGGAATCTTTGATACTGAAAATATGAAAGGTGTAAGGAAGTTCAGAATCGTAGCGGTTGGAAATTTAATTTTCTTTTCTAAGCTAGTGGGCTGTAGTGATTTAAGCACTTCAAAATCAACATTATAAATGAAATGCATGCACTACCCTCATTTACATAGAAGAAGAAACTCCTCTCTTAATTTGTTTTGTCTCTTAATGCAGGCATTTGTGGCTGAAATGCACTGAAGTTGGGTTTTATTTTCCACTTGCCACTAGCTTGAATGACCTTTAGCAAAGAAATGCTGTGTACCAAGTGTCTTTCTTTTCTTTCCGGCCAATACGACATGCTGTCAGACTTTAATAACAATAATAATATGAAATTTTATTCGTAGGCGCCTTTCAAAGCACCCAAGGACACTTTAGAGCATCATGCATAACTTTTTCAATATCTCAACCCTGTGTGAAACTGGAGATTTTTCATACACCAGCATCCTGTCTAGGTTTGTGCAAACTCTAATCACATTGTTGCCATGCAAATTTTAAAATGACACTGGCTGCCTGATATCACATTTGTTTAATCAGCACCTGCTTCAGATCCCTGCTGCTAATAATCACAGCCTTGTGCGACACGACATATCCCTGCTTGTGTTTAGCGAGCTGATTTGTATTATACTGATCCCCAGAGGGAATGATTACACAGAGGTCACATTTTGGGGATGCGCTGCTCACTCACTCACCCAGGCTGAGGAAATCGAAGACTTTGTGCATCGTGTATTTCCTGTTCGAGGCGTGGTCTTCCAACCTCAGGACCAGAATCTGTTCCCTGCTGAAGACGGTCAGCCAGTCCTTTAAGTACACAATGTATAGGCCGACTTGCAATCTGACCTGCGGGCACAAAACGACACAATCGACGTGAGAAAAAGCAAGAAACCTCCTCCTTAGCAGGGGGACACGGCGGCACATGCATACGGAGGGAGAGAATTTCAACAGCTTTCATCTTCCCCATGAAGTCGGCTGGGTAATGCTGGACACTGTGTGGGCATGTGAACATGTGCTGGTATTTTGTGGTGCTAATTATGTGGAGCGGTATGAGGAAGATGGCAAAACCTGAATCACTGAAATACTTTATATCCCTACATGATGAGGATATTTGGTTTTTACTCCACAATGAGGTGAAACCAAACGACATCATGCCAGTTATTGATCTATTTATCATTTTAACATTCAACTGATCTAGTATCTGAGATGTAAGGACGGTTTATTCTTCTCTTGTTTATACACCAATCAGCCACAACATTATGACCATGACAAGTGAAGTGATTAACATTGATCATATTGGTACTATGTGGTGTTCTGCTGGAAAACCTTAGGTTTTGGCAGCTGTGTTGATGAGACTTAGACACCCAAATAAACATTGTCCCAGAACAAGCACACTCCCTCATGCAAATGGCAATCCCAAATGTCACTGGTCTACCCCAACAGGAAAATGCACACCACCATGTGGCAAAAATATCAATCAGGAACATCTTGAGGAACATGACAATGCCCCAAGATGTTGATTTGAACTCCAAACTTCCTAGACCCCATTCTGATCAAGCATCAACAGGATGCAGTGGAACAATTTTGATTGACAGATGCCCCACTGCACAAGCCAGAGTACCCAAAGGATCCACTGCCAACGTCCTGGTGCCAGACTCCATAGGATACCCTGAGAGGTCCTCTTGTCCATGTTTAATGGTTCAGAGCATTTTTGAGCACATAAGGGGGACCAACACAATATTAGGCAGGTGGTCATAATGTTATGCCTGATCGGTGTATAACTGTAAATATCTTTGGATTTTGGACTGTTGATCAGACAAAACTTGAGCATTTTTTAAGACAAAGATCAGCATTATAGATTTTTGCAGAGCATTTCAAGCCTACTTGTTGATGAATTGGGTGTTTTGTGACAGTAAGCGTCCACAAAAAATCATGTCTTTTCTCTTCCTAGCAAAACTGAAAAGCCTTTTTAGAATAACTGATTACAAGCCAGGCCAGCAGAACTTTCTTTGTTAAATTAATTTGGTACAACAGTTCAGGCCAACCTCTGTTCCCTCGCTTTGGTTTATTTGTTTTTCCTCCCCGGACTCTAATCTGAGCTCTAAAACTTTTATCAAAGAACCGCAGGCATGCAATGCCTTCTGTATGGACAGCTGTAACAGTTCTCACATGGGCTTATAACTCTGAGAAGATATTAGTGAATGGACAATTAGGCCAGCGGCAGAGAGCGAGCATGCTCCTGGAGAGCCATAAAGCTTGTCAGTGGCAGTTGGAGAGGAGGACCTCTGAATACAAGGCAGCCTGGGGGGGAGCCAAAAAAAGGGACAGGCCACTCTCCTCCACCTCCTCCCCCCCTCTCTCACCCAGTCTGCCTCAGGGTACTGTGGGAAAAGCTGGCCAGGGGCCTAACACCGGGGCCCTGCACTGGCTGACACTAAGACTTGGTCTGGGAGTAAGAAGGAAGTTCACAGCGCTGGTAAACTAGGTTTTGTGCTGCAAAGAGAGGCTCGAGGCGCTGAACTGCTCAGCGGCGTTGCCAATCCCTTTCATAAAGTCTGTCCTGCAAGCTTTAGCATGTGCTAATGAAGCGTGGATTTCACTCCATCTGTCTTTTTTTCACTCCTTTTCTATTTCTTCCTTCCCACCAGCTAATAAACCAGGGCGCTAAATGCTGGTTTTCAGGCAGAGCTGTGAGACAAAAGCGTGAGGGAGGGAATACTCACTGGCATGGCATTGTTGACAGTAGTGTTGTACACACAGGAGCGCATTGTGTACTCCGTAAGGCACCCCTCGAATAGCTGTAGTGACTCCGACACCTTCTCGTGGAAATCCTCCGCAGACTTATTGGCAATACCAAAGTAAAGGTAGTCGGAGTAGAGCCTGCAAGACAACAGAGTTGCTCTGTAAACAAATACGAACAAGAAAAATAACCATGCAACTCATTATGTTTCAGGTTTTTTACATGTAGCAGATGGGTTTAAATCTAATTGAACCCATATTTCGTCTTCATGCAATGCTTCCCGCGGCAACACGGGGACAGATCTCTGTAGTTTACGGTAAACAAGGTGTGACTGCAGTGTTGACAGCAGAGAACACTTCCAGTAGTACAAAGTGAAGCAGCAAACGGCAGCTGATTATGCATTCACTGTGGTGGTTTTTAAAAAAAAGAAGAAGAAATACAGCATTGATATTTTTATCCCTCTTCAGTTTTTACATAAAGTGAACAAAAAATAATGAGCTTGGCATTGACAGTAAACTCAACTCAGATTTTAGACAAGTTTTATTCAGCTGACTACTAATCTCAGCTCTGATGATGGGGAAAAAATGTGTGGTGCCTCATGTCATGTCAGCCTGTATGGGGGAAAAAAGCAATGCAGGAGACACAGAGCCATATAAACGCTCCACTGCAATTTAGTTTGAGATGTGAGACGGCGTCTGTACCGAGGAAAATGTCTCGGTTGTAAACAAGTCTCACGTAATAAAAATGGCACGGTTAATCTAATTGAGCATGCAATTCATTTCCCCCAGAATTGTTTTTTGGGGAAAGGTTGCATAGGCTCTGATTTGACAGACAAAGGCAATTACAGGGAGCATGTTCAGACATTTTCAGAAGTAAAAAAATCAACGTTAACAGTGCGAATAAACCCCAGTTTGAACAGAGTACCTCACAGGCATTCAGCAGCACGTGTATGATAAAGGCGTCATAATGAAACCTTATGTGACAGCCAGTCTAAGTAAAAGCCTTTTGCAACAACAGGTCTTTTGTTTCCCATAAACCGGGAAGGTATCGGTCTGTGTCAGCGGCATAAACAGCTATGATAGGGCCGCGTTAGACGTGCGTGTCACAACTGTCTGCATAATTACTGGCGTTTTATTGCAGATATGCAGCTGGCGACAGCATAACAGACGTCTCTCCCACCTTTCCACCGGGTCCCTGAGCATGACAATGAAGCGGGCATCAGGCTGCAGGGCGTGGATGAAGTCCTGGATGAGGAAGGGGGGCTCTCCCCCTGTGGTGTTGTCATAGAAATACACCCAGGCGTTGTTATCCCACATGGTGGATGCACTGGCTTCTCCTGCAAAATACACCCACAGTGGTTCCAATAAAAACGTGCACATACAAATATGTAGCCACATAGACGAAACAAAACACACATGTGCAGACACATTTTTAAAATGTTCTTACTATATAGCATTCCATTTGATGCGTGTTATTGAATATATGTACGGCTGTCTAGTCAATCAACATTATAAAAAGCAGCTATTTCTATTTTATATCATCGTAAATTAGGTATTGGAATGTAGATCTGACAAAACAAACATATGAAAACGTGCTCCTGCACTCTTGT